>ULGQ01000003.1:3536-42444 GCA_900519045.1 Yarrowia divulgata | reverse complement strand
TTTTTTTTTTATTCTAGGGAAATACATTTCAGCTACTTGAGGCCTATAATAATGCTAAACCCGCACATCGGACTCGGATTCGGGTGTTCAGAAGAGCGTATGACTTGACGTGCTCGTTTCCTCCTGTTCCTCCTTCTTGACCGGATAAATATCAACAATCAAACAAAGCAAATAAACAAATGATCTAGCACACCTCACACCCACCACACACCTTGCAGGCATGAAGATTACGCGTCGTAGGGACAGAAGAAGTGAGTATGGTGTAAAGGTGAGTGAAGGGATGTACGTGAGGTGTTCAAATTACACAGAATTCTCCACCCAGCCACAACCTCCATAGTGTCGTAATCTGTTTGCCGTTTCCTGCCCCACAACACGCCCTCCACACTCCCTCGTTACTGCTCAGTATCCAGACACTCGTTGACCTTCCAAAGATTTTGGTTTCGGAGAAAATATGCACTGTCACACCTCTTAGCCCAACTCTAATTACCGTGACAGCTTTTATCTGCTGACAGGCGTGAACAGGTGGGACTGAAAAAGTCTAAGTAGGCCTGAACTGATGGGAGGGTCTCATACTCAACCACTTACTTGCCACAATGGTGGGGAGCCAAAAAAAAAAAAGAGCTGCCATATACTGATACCACACATGAAGATATCAAAGATACCCCAGTTTGATTCGAAAGAACGCCGAGACCTGCTCCAGATACCCCCCTTCACCTTCCCACATCACCAGATCCCCCAAGATAAGGTCTTAACCAAATAGGACCATTTTTTCTCACACGACCTGGACCTTCCCGTTTGGTCGTCGGTGAAGCAACCCCCTGCACATCCAGGTACATCGATCGGCATGGCTTTCTGCTAAATCGGCGTCTCTAATGGACCCTGGCAGTTGTCCTCCGGGGGTTATAAAGGGTTCTTCCTTTCCCTGGACTACCTAGTAGTCGCACAGGTACCACCACCACCCTCAGAAATGCCCTACCATCTTTCGAACTCCTCCATCGCAAGTACCTGGACTACTCAGTATTGGCCCTCGGCAAGTGGATCCATCAGCTCGTACTCGGAGCCTCATCCAGACATCACCACCATCACTCCTCAGTACAAAAAGCCGCCTTGCAACTCTACCGTTGTTGAGCTGAGTCAAAACTCCACCACCAGTACAGTAGTCAACTCGACTCTGGCCCTCTTTCGCAACTGTTCTACGACCGCGGCTCCCGTGTACATCCCTTACAACACGTCTCTGATCTTCAACTCAACCGTGTACCAGAATGTCACCCAAAACGTCACCCTGACGCCCCTGTACAGTAATGTCACCGTCGCTGAGCCCACTACAACAACCCTCTCGACCATTACAGTGAGATCTACCGTTTCTGGACCTGAAACACCGGCTCCTCCTCTTCCTCCTGGAACTGTCACCACCACCAAGACTCCCGTGGTGTACACTACAGTCGTAAAGGTTCCCACAGAGCTGACCAGCATCTACTGTGTTACAACTGTTATTACCTCTCATGCCCATGTGACTACTGTGAAGACCAAGAAATTCACCACCACCACCAAGTTTGTGGATAAGACCACTACCGTCGAAACTTGTCCTGAGAGTAAACTTCCCACCCCCGTGCCGACGACTTCTGAGGAACCGACAACAACCTATTCGGTGACTATGACGCAGACCTTCACTGTTGACGGTACCACTGTTCCAATGAATCCTGTGCGTCATTCCAAGAACCCGGTTCCGCGCCCCTTTGCCCAGACTCAGGAATCCATCGGTCTTCCTGAAGTCCCCACTCCTGAGCCCGAACCTGTCCCTGTTGTCGAAGAGCCACACACACCTCCAGCTATTCCCAACCCCCCTCCCAAGACGTTTTCTTTATCACCAGCTGTCCCGATTTACCCAAGTGAGTCACAGCCAGCTCTTGAACGTGCACCCGAGCCCACACCTGAACCGACACCCGAATGGACACCGGCACCTACTCCCTCTTCGACAGTCACGGTGATCGCACCCCATACTTCCCGACCCTTGGCTATAGGCCACAATGGAGGTTCGGCTATTGTCCCCAGTGTCGCTTTACTTTTCCTTTGCCACCTTGCCGCTCTTCACTTTTAATGCTTCTACGAGTACCAACCTCGACTTGTGTTCTTTCTCACAACTTCATCACTACCTACCTCGACTTCTCTTTTCTTCTCTCTCTTCTCTTCTCTTCTCTCCCTCGCCTCCTCTCGTATAGTTCAGCCTGCATTTGCCATGCATTCAGATCAGGGCTGTCTAACCGCCGCTGGAGGCAAGCACTGCTGGATCATGTACAGATGTGAACTCTACGGGGTGGCCCAATAATCCTATATTCAACAAATTGTATTTTACCCAGAGCTGTACGAGCCTCACCACGTGACATCACGTGCCCCCGTAGAATCGATATTATATACACCCAGCCCCACCATACATCTCCACCTCCTGCTACACAGCAATGCCCACCTCATATCTGCATGTGACATGGCGAGATTTATACCCGAACCTTATTACTGTACACTTCCGTTAGCTAACGAGAGTCACACACATCTTCTGCCATTGCACCAAGATCTACGCACACACAATGAAACTCGCCCGTTCAGCCCCGCGAATTCTCAGAGGTATTCGACCTCGCATGGTGCTGGCTCGACAGGTGGCCACATCGACGGTCCGCAAATCGTCAAACCCGCAACTAGCGTTTCCGTGCCTGGATCATCTGGAGTCCAAACAACAACGCATCACACAGTCGTTCGAATCGGGCCCGGAACCCAGCTACGGAGTCAATGAGGGCTACAAGACGTACCACAGCGACGAACCGTTGTATCTGGACTTCGGAGGAGTGCTTCCGGAGTTCGATATCGCTTACGAAACCTGGGGGGAGCTCAATGAAGACAAGTCCAACGCCATCTTGATCCACACCGGTCTGTCGGCCAGCTCGCACGCCAGATCGCACCCAGACAACACCAAGCCGGGATGGTGGGAAAAGTTCATTGGTCCGGGTCTCTCCATTGACACTGACAAGTATTTTGTGGTGTGTACCAATGTTCTGGGCGGATGCTACGGATCCACCGGACCCTCCAGTATCGATCCTGCCAGCGGTAAAAGATACGCAACCTCGTTCCCCATTGTATCTCTTAACGACATGGTCCGAGGCCAGAACCGATTGATTCGATCTATCGGTATCAAAAAGCTGCATGCTTCTGTCGGCAGCTCTATGGGTGGCATGCAGTCTCTCGCCTATGCCAACGATTTCTCGGCTGAGGTGGATCGAGTGGTGTCTGTGTCTGGATGTGCTCGATCCCACCCCTACTCAATTGCCATGCGACATGTCCAGCGTCAGATTCTCATGTCCGACGCCAACTGGAAGCGAGGTAACTACTACGACAGCGTCCCTCCTCATGTCGGAATGAAGCTGGCTCGAGAGGTCGCCACCATCACATACAGATCTGGTCCTGAATGGGAACAGCGATTCGGCCGAGATCGAGCTGATCCTACCCGGGCTCCCGCCCTGTGTCCTGATTTCCTCATTGAGACGTATCTGGACCACGCTGGAGAAAAGTTCTGTCTGGAGTACGACGCCAACTCGCTTCTGTACGTCAGCAAGGGCATGGATCTGTTTGATCTGGGAGTTGAGGCCACCAAGCACACCAAGACCATCAGAGACAAGACTCGGCAGCATGAGAGTGAAGGCGCACAGTGTCCTCTCCCCGATAAGCTTATTGAGGAGCAGCCACGATCGGAGGTCAAGACACCATCGCGACAGGATCTGGTTGACGGAGTCAAGAACGTGGCCAAGCACAAGGTTCTGGTGATTGGAATTGCTTCCGACATTCTGTTCCCCAGTTGGCAGCAGAGAGAGATTGCCGATGTTCTGCGAGAGTCCGTGAGACAGCAGGGAGGCAACGAGTTTGGCATTCATCACATTGAGCTTGGAGAGGACATTTCCATGTATGGACACGATACTTTCCTGCTGGATGTGGAGAATGTGGGAGGACCCATCAAGCGGTTCCTGGAGCATTAGCATGTGAGCATGAGCATGTGAGCAGTGTGACTATAGAGCACTCTCGGTATATACATAACATTGAGCGGAAGAGTAGCGGAGTGTGGCGGAGAGTAACGGCATAGTAACGGGAGAGTAATAGGAGAGTCAGGAGAGTGTCTAGACTCGAGCTGTTTCAGTAAGCCCAATCAGTCATAGTGATGAGGCTAAAAAGACTCGGTGCTCTGGTAGCCGTGTCAGTTGTGTCATAACCACTTGGTAGGATATGAGATAGCCGGGTTTAACGGTAATAGTGATACGGTGGTACCGGCGATGAGTTACCGCTGGTTCAAATGGTGCTCTTAGTACGACCTCGACTATGTGGACAACCCCACATCTACGGTCGCTAAGGTCGCTAAGAGTTAGACTCATGCCAACAGTTAGTCGCAGTCTTATGTTTAGCTTGGGTTAGCCTCACTCAACGAGATCACATGACCCGAACCACGTACGTATGGCTGACTAAAGGTGTGGCGTCGATCAAAATGCGTGGCTTCCACGCGGCACATCGAAATAATACATGCTCGCTGCTCGCTTCCCGATACAGTGTGAAACCTAACCTCCGACCACATGTCTAGTGCGTGGAGAGTAGCCGCACGATCTCCCTTGTCAGCGTAACTTTAGCCGCCTTCTTGTCTGTGGAGCAGCCTGTATCAACGAGAGGCCGATATGTACACCTGTCCCCAGATCCTAACCCCCAACACACGGCTTAAGGTCTAAAAATGCCCCCACCTTGACCCCGTGTTTTCGCCGTTAGCCCTGGGCCAAAGTTGGGGTGTTGTGAGGGTCGCTGGCATTCGTACTTGTAATACGTCGTACTCCACTCAAGCCGGCATAACACGGCACTGAACGCATCCTGTTATAGGTTCCTTGTGCTTACATTACTGTTTCGGTCTTTGGTAGTGGGGGGAACGTTGGGGGGTACACATAATTATCTATCGTGAATCAGTCAGACGGAGATAAGAGTAACTTTCTTGGCCTGGTTGTGTCACAAGTCCCCTTACAAAGCCATGGATCAACTAATTAAGACAGAGACAATATGAGTCAGGGCTTGTTACCAGTAAACTTCGGTTACTGAAATACGCTTTAATGATCAGATCCCGGATGGAGCGTGAGAGGAGGGGTCTCATTGAGGGTGCAGGGGGCGGGTTTTCGGGTCCCACACACCACAAATCAACTCCCACACCCCCTCTAACCACCCTACACCCATTTTTCCCGGAAATAGCGTCGTCTTTAGCCCAGAATCAAATAGCCCCGCTTTCCTGCGGCAAAATGACCCGACCTCAGTTAAAGTTTGAAATTTTCCACCCGAGTCATTTTTTTCCCCTACAAGTATATAGTTGTTCCCCACACCACACCTCCATCCCACCACACCACCCCGGTACCAACACACACAAACCACACACACACAATGTCTGTCGAGAAGTCTTTTGAGGAGCAGTTCAAGCTGCAGGCCGGTCTGGCCCAGATGCTCAAGGGCGGCGTCATCATGGACGTTGTCAACGCCGAGCAGGCCAAGATTGCCCAGGAGGCCGGAGCCGTGGCCGTCATGGCCCTCGAGAAGATCCCCGCCGACATCCGAGCCGACGGAGGAGTCGCCCGAATGTCCGACCCCGCTATGATCAAGGAGATCATGGCTTGCGTGTCCATCCCCGTCATGGCCAAGTGCCGAATCGGCCACTTTGTCGAGGCCCAGATCATCGAGGAGATTGGTGTCGATTACATTGACGAGTCCGAGGTTCTTACCCCCGCCGACCAGTTCCACCACATCAACAAGCGAGACTTCAAGGTCCCCTTCGTCTGCGGTGCCAAGAACCTGGGCGAGGCTCTCCGACGAATCCACGAGGGAGCTGCCTTCATCCGAACCAAGGGTGAGGCCGGAACCGGAGATGTCACCGAGGCCGTCAAGCACATGCGAACCATCCAGTCCGAGATCAACAAGACTCGACACATGTCCGAGATTGAGCTCTACACCTACGCCAAGGAGATTGGCGCCTCTTTCGATCTGCTCAAGATCACCGCCAAGGAGGGCCGACTCCCCGTCGTCAACTTCGCCGCTGGAGGTGTTGCCACCCCCGCCGATGCCGCTCTGTGCATGCAGCTTGGCTGTGACGGTGTCTTCGTTGGCTCCGGTATCTTCCTCGGTAACAACCCCGCCGAGCGAGCCAAGGCCATTGTCCAGGCCGTCACCCACTACAAGGACGCCAAGGTCCTTGCTGACGTTTCTTCCAACCTTGGTCCCGCCATGGTCGGCCGAACCGTCGAGTCTCTGCGAGCCCACGACAAGCTTGCTTCTCGAGGATGGTAATTCAGCCCTCCCGATTCCAGTTTCCAGCAGACTGCGTATATGTGCAATGTAAATAATAGATGACTAATGAGTTACTGTGGTAAAAGCTGAGAGAATTTCAGCGTGTGTCCAACGGGGTGATTACAGTTTGTGCGGATCCCATACCGTCGGAGATTGTACATCCATCGTCTTTGAGAAAGGAGTCTGGGCACATCTGTTCTTTTGTCCCTATGGGATCATGATGTGGGAGGGTTTGCACAAGAACAATTATAGAGAGTGACTTGTTGTTTGGCTCGTGTAACTCGAGCCGTATCGGAACACTGGCTTGAAGACATTTACCCCTGCCAATCGCCTTTGTCTCACTCCTATTTCTATTCCCTCGTTTTACCTCGTGTCAACCGTGTGTGGATCGCGGAGTTAATTTTCACCTTTGAAATCAAATCAAATTATACACTGCCGTAAATCGAACTCCCAACACCACGCCATTTTTCAACCTCCTCTGGATCACCTGAAATTTTCAACCTGCAAATCGAATCAACACACAACAATGATCCGAACCAGGGTATCGACATTGGTGGCTCTGCCAAAGGCAGCCATGGCCGCCCCGGTTGCATCTTTCCACACATCCGCCGTCGCGGAAGCCAAAAAGGGCACTCCCTCGAAGAGTCGAGCCACTATGCGACACGAGGCTCTGACCCGAGTGCGAAAGAACTTGGCCCGAAAGTTCAACAAGGCCAAGGAGGCGGACGCCGCATGGGTTGACCCCGTTCTCGGTACCCCCAACAATGCCTTTGTCCAGCGAGTCAACGCCATGTCCAGTCTGGGAACCAACCAGCTGCCCGGCTTCAAGCTCGCCGACACGGAGGCTCTTCTGTTTGGATCCGAGGTGGCCACCATGACCGGCGTCACTGGTTCCAAGGGCGGTGTGGCTGACAAGCTCGCCAACAAGCGGGAAGCCATCAACCGAATTCTGTCGCTGCGAAACGGAAACTCGGCCGACGTTCTCAAGCACAAGGTCCGTCTGGCCCGAGAGGAGTTTGAGCGGTTCCCCGGAGACACTGGATCGCCCGAGGTCCAGGCTGCCGTCCACACCATTCGAATCCACCATCTGGCCAACCATCTTAAGGAGAACAAGCAGGATATCGAGAACACAGTTGTGCTGAACCAGCTGGTTCAGGACCGACGAAAAATGCTGGTCTACCTCAAGCGAAAGAACCCCAAGAACTACTTCTTCACCATTGAGAAGCTCGGTCTCTCCGACACCGCTGCGTCCGAAGAGTTCCAGCTCAACCGAAACTACTTTGCCCGAGTCGCCTTCTTTGGCGAGAACACTCTGCCTGCTCGAGTCACTCGAACCGACCGAATTGAGCAGCGATTGGTGGCCAAGCAGCAGAAGTCCATTTCCAAGCTCCAGTCTAGTAAGACTCTGGATCCCAAGGAGGCTAAGCGAAAGGCTCGTTTGGAGGCTCGAAAGGTGCCGCTCCGGGCCGAGCGAGAACAACGCTCTAAGCTTTAAGTGTATATAGTATGAATTATTGTCATTATTGATGACGAGATTGAGTGGATGTAGAATTGGGAGCAGCTAAGCTCATTATATAGAAAGGCTCAAGACTCTGTGTGACCAAGGCACCGAGCACGACAGCTGGCTAGCACTTCCTGACGTTGTCATGGCAACGTGGCAATTGAGAAATACTTACCCGTCAACTGCTGAAATCTGCAGCCTCTTCTGGGTGACGAGTTCGCTTCTTCCACCTCCATTAACCTCCCCTTTCAGGTGCTCTTGCCAGATCTGTGAGGTGCTTGCCACTCATCATACGTCCCAAAAAAATGTTAAGTAAATAGCTTGAGCTTAATTAGGAGGCGTTAACAGATTGCTCTGAAAACGTCTCAGAAAGCGTGAAGCACACTACAACCTATTTCATGTATCGATTTTAGCTAAAATACCTTCAATATTTTGCCACAATACCGTAGAGCCAAGAAGAATGCCTTAAGTAGCTCACCTTGACAGCCTATGGCGCCACCGACCGTGAGACAGTTGATGGCCATAGTAAACCTTAAAGCGTATGGACACCTCCGTTTTATTTGTGCTCCCAATGCACGTGACCCCAAACAGAGGTTATCGAGCATCGGGGTGTGTGCCAATACACAACATCACAAAAAATTTAAGCCCCTACAACACCTTACACGCCACTGCAGGGACTCAAAAGCGAGGGAAGAGTCCTTGTTTGCCACCAGCACAACCAGTACAATAGCTTGGAACAAAAATTACCGCTAAAAGTCCATTGTGGACGCCACACTCCCCAAACTCAGCATCCATGACCCCTTCTGAACCCCAGCGCGAACCAGTAACCGTGCCAGATGACGATATGGAGATCGTGGGATCTACAGACTGCAACCCGGAATCCGCCTCCCACGACCCCTTCATCGTCATCTCTTCCGACGAGGAAGACGACAACGAAATTCGATATAACTCCACTGGTAGAGACCCTACCGGAAGGTACCCTACCACTGGCAGGAGTCGCACACCAGAGATTATCGATATTTCGGACACAGAGCGAGCGGACGAGCCGGAAGAAGAAGAAGACCCCAGACTAAATATGGAGCGGCTCTTCCTCAACGGCTTCCAGCAAGAACAGCATGAGTACCTCAACAATGGGTTTGGTTTCTTCAGACAACCACACTACCCGGTACGCGCAGAAAGAAACCCAGGCGAGAGCTCATTCTCTCCCCGACAGTTTGCTCACTACCATCACTTCATCTCCAGAATACAGGGTATTCCTGGCTTAGGCTTTGGCCCTCATATGAGAGACGACCCAGCATTCGAGGAAGACTTGCAGAGAGCCATGCGTGCTTCGATGGAAGACTCACTCTCCAACTTTGGCCCCAAGAAGGTAACACATCCAGAGGCACCATCAACGACGACGCCGGGCTACACGAGGTCGGTACGGAAGCGCCAGGTGGTGTGTTGTGCATTGTGCCGCTCCGATCTGGGTGTCGGTGTCCCCTCGGAGGCCCCCAAGTCGAGCAAATCGTCGACGAAAAAGAGGAAACGGTTCTCGCGTTTCTCAGACCTCACAGACGTGGAGCGGACTCTGTCCAAACGCATGTTCTTCACCAAGTGCGGTCACGTTTACTGCGGCCTTTGCGTTCAGAACATTAGGAGAAGGAGAACCAGCAAACAAAAGAAGGAGGACAAGACCAACATCAACGTCGATTGCATTACAGACTTCAAGGGGCGATATGTCGACACCCCATTTTCCCTGATCGACCACTGCGTTGTTCCGGGATGTAAAGAAAAGCTGCCGAGATCGCGAGGCAAGTTCTTCAAGGAGATGTTCACTTAATTTATATGCATTTACTACAGTACAGTAGCCAAGCTTGTGAGAGCTAGCCAACATAATAGGATGGGGTTTCTATGTACACTTAGATGAGATTAGATGGTGCTGCTCAGTTTGACCACGTCAGCAGCAGATGCGCGTTTGTTTGCTGAATACTTCAGCATTGGTTCCAGAATGTCCTTGCTCTTTTGTGTTCCACGCAGAAGAGATAGTCCTTCTCCCTGAGTCTCAGAGAAGTTCATGCTCTCAAAGGCAGGCACACAGGCCACCTCCGGCCACGTTTTGGCCGACGGTGTGCCCAGCTTTTCGAAAATGTCTGCCACCAGTCGTAAATCCGATACTCCTCCTTCCACCTCGTTAGTGAAGAAGGGCTTCCCGTTCTTGGTCAGCAGATAAGCCAGAATGCACCCCAAAGACCAAATGTCGATCTTCTCGTCGTAGTCTCTGATTCCAAACAGCAGCTCCGGAGCTCTCCACACACCTGTTCCCACATCTGTGATTTTCTCGTCTGCCTTTTCTGCCCCTCCGTGCTTCCATGACACTCCAAAGTCGATGAGCACTGGTTCTGAGTCCTTCGTTTTGAACATGATGTTTTCCGGTTTGACGTCTCTGTGGATGATACCCTGGTTGTGAATGTATTCCAGTCCACTTGCGACAGCCGTGGTGATTTCGATCGCCTTGTCTTCTGGAAACTTGTTTCTCATCGTGTCTCCCCCTGGCTCAATCAATGTCGGGAAGATAGCCTTGTGGTAGTCTTTGGCAAGGTCTTCGAGGGTGTAGGGGTAGTAGTCGAATACCAGGACCTGCTGCCTAGTGAACACTTGACCCGAGTCGCCCCACATCTCGTCGTCAGAAGAGTCGAACGGGTCTCGTTCCTCATAGTGGTCCAATAGCGAGACAATGTTGGGATGATGACCTTTGACTTCTTGAAGAATAGCTAATTCTCTGGCGAAATTATGGGGAGGTCGTTGTGCTCCTGGTCGAATGCATTTCAGGGCGCGGCCATCCTTTTCGTAGACTCTGGAGAACAGGCCACGGCCAATCTGCTTCATGTTAATTTGGGTGTGCAACACAGACGCTGATGTGTAATTATGTACATTCAAATATCATGGTGCACGCCGTACGTCCAGCCTGCAGGTCGAGAGTCTTGCGACATTGTGCAGTGCCAGACAAGGTTCACCGTGCACTAGCTACGAGTACCGGTGTAAGTTGCAACTACCCTCACTTATCTCACCACACACAAAACTATGGACTTCAGCTCGGTAACAGAAAGCTGGGTGGACGGCCAGATAGGCGCCTCTGTCTACGACTACGGCGATAGTCAGCCCCTCACGGAAGACCTGCGCTCCTCCAAACAAAAGGCTGTCGAAACAGCATACAGTCTAGGCGACCTGTCGCTACTCAAACTACTGGCCCAGTCCAAGGGCGGTCTACTCAACTCCAGTCTTCGAAAACAGACCTGGCCGCTGCTTCTGAGCGAGGCGTCTGTCACCGAGAGCGAATTTCCGGAAGACCCACACCCTGACGAACCTCAGGTCCAACTCGACATCGATCGAAGTTTCGTCTTCTATCCCGAGTTCGAAGACGATGAACAATGTGCCGAGGCTCGCCAGAATCTATCGAAAATCATCGTCACAGTCCTCAGACGCAACCCCCAGCTTCGCTACTACCAGGGGTACCACGACATTGCCCAGGTGGTCTACCTGGTCATGGAAGACGTGCACAAGTCAATTCAGGTGCTGGAGAAGATCTCGCTCATCTACCTCAGAGACTTTATGCTACCCTCTATGGGCTACACCCTCGATCACCTCGAGTTCATCCCCTCCTTGGTCACAGAACTGGATTCTCACACTGGCGAGCAAATCAAGGAGGTGCGACCAGTGTATGGTATTTCATCCGTGCTAACCTGGTTTGCGCACGACATTCCCGAATTCAGCACCGTCTGTCTCTTGTTTGACTTCATTCTAGCTTCCGGAACCATGGCAACGCCTCTCTTTATTTATGCATCCTTGACCTCTCTGAGAACGGATGAACTAAATGAACTGGGCCCTGAAGACGCAGACATCATCAACTGTATTCTTAACACCTTCCCTAAGACAGAACAGGCCACCGTGTCTCGTTGTATCCAAAAGGCACAAAAACTGGCGTCTACAACCACGCTGGAAAACTACCCGGCATGGCACAAGCTGTCCAACTACTCTGTGCTGAAAACTACAG
Source organism: Yarrowia divulgata (assembly GCA_900519045.1). Classification (NCBI taxonomy): domain Eukaryota; kingdom Fungi; phylum Ascomycota; class Dipodascomycetes; order Dipodascales; genus Yarrowia; species Yarrowia divulgata. The sequence goes on along the minus strand of ULGQ01000003.1, from coordinate 30,568 downwards.
CTGCACAATCTCCTCAGGCTGAATCGCCATCAGAGTCCATTCTGTCGTCCAACAGTATGTGTTCTTCCGCAACAGCACCGTCGCTGATTAGCTCATACCTCTCGTTACAAATCAAGGAGTCAGAAGTTCGAGAGGAGAACGAACGCTTGGCCCGCCAGAAGGTCGTTGATAAGCGTAACCAGCAGCGGGAACAGAACAAGCTGTCAAAGAAACACTCGTCGTCTTCCATCTCCATCCGAAGAATCTTCTTCTTCTCTCTGTGTATCGGACTCACAAGTGTCATTGTGGCCATGTTCATTTCCCCCAAAGACAGCAGATCTTATCTCACCAGACATTTCGAGGCTGGAATCCAAGGATCCCTCCAGCTCTTACACCGAATCGCTACAGGTCAGCATTCATTTTAATATTTATTAGCTACTGCAATTCAGATTCTACGACGGTATGTACGGACAAGTGGTGAATGTAAACGCTTAATGTATTTTTTGATCATGATGTTATAATAGATGCTTTTGGCATAACGCCTTAGAGTACTTCGTGGCCTTGAGCAACGTTGTAGTCACTGCCCTCTGCAACAGAGTCAGAGTAGACATGATGAGAAGATCCCTGGGGTCTAAGGGCAGGGGAAGAGTTAGCAGAAAATCCTTGGTGGTTGTAGGAAGGCATGTGAGGATCGCTCATCCAGGCGTTCTGAGGAGGCAGAGGCACATATCGTCGCTTGTCCATCTCAAAGTCTCTCCATCGCTTCATGACAATCTGAGAAGAGTCGAATTCACCATCCTCCTCATCGTGGCCGCCACCGCCCTTCTTCTCACCAGCAATCTGTCGAGTATCACCCCAAGAGAAATCATCAAACTTCCAGTATGCGTAGACGGGGAGCACGAAGTTCCAAATGGGAAGAGACAGCAGGTAGATGAACATCCAAACAACGTAAGACCATCGAGATGCAGTGATGATGATAAGAAGACCAGGCAGACCCAGAATGAGAGCAAGCAGAACAAGAGACATGACGGGTGTGGGTTTTCTTACAATGGCAATGATGACAACGTAGATGGTGAACGAAATAGCGGCGGGAAGAATCAGAGTACCAACCAACTCGATGAAGACAACAAACTGCATGGAAATGCAGAAGACACCACACAGATCCTTGACAAGCACCAGCTCCATCAGGTTATGCACAGTGGAGTTAATCCATCGTCGTCGCTGAGAAAGCAGAACAGAGAACTTATCGGGGACAATGGTCTTGCAGACAGCCTTGGAAACAAACACCTGCTTTCGGGTGGGGAAGGTCTTGAGCATCAGAGAGGTCAGGTATCGATCCTCACCGAGAAGCAGCAGGTTCTTCTTGTGCAGAGTGTCAATGACGTTATCAGCGTATCGCTCCACAATATCGGGGTTGGCAAGAATGGGCACCCAGTAACCGTCTCCTCCCTTGGGAGCCTTGATTCGGTACATGGAGAAACAACCGGGAAGACAAGTAACACCACCAAAGACAGACTCGAAGGCCTTGGCCTGGTGATGAGAAATGTAGTACTCGAAAACCTGGATGGCAGTAACCCAAGAGTCTCGCTTGTTGGCAATCTTGGTCTCACCACACAGTCCCATAATCTCGGGGTCCTTAACCATTTCAGCAACCATGTGGGTCAGAGAGTCAGGAAAGACCTTGGTATCGGCATCCACCATGAGAATAATCTCGTAAAAGTCAGGAAGGATACCAGTCACTCGCCAAATACCGTTGAACATCTCGTGCTCAAGCTCGGTCATTCGCTCGTCGAACATGACACGCTGCAGGAACGACATGAGAATGATCTGGGAGTCTCGCTTACCTCGGTTACCGGGCTTGGCCTCGTTGGCCTCAGCAGGAGTACCGCACTTGACAATAGTGAGGACAGGGACTCGCTGCTGCTTCTCAAGAGGAACAGTGGAGTCATCGTAGGCGTAGAAACCAGAGTAGACCTTGGCCATGTTATGACGCTTGGAACCGGAAGAAGTAGACACGTAAGAGAAGGGCTTGACCTGGTCCTCGGGAATAGGCATATCACACATCATACTAAGACAAATGTCGGGGGTGGACATGTCGTTACCGGAACCCTTGATAATACCATCGGCAATAATGACAATGAGCTTATGGGAGTTAGGGTAGTCGGTGGTAGTGATGGAGTCAAGGGTGGTTCGCAGACCATCGATGGACTCGGAGTATGCAGTGACCAGACACATGGTGTGGGCAAGAGGGTAGTTGAAGGGCTGGTAGTCGATAGGAGGCTGGGGCACAACGTTGACGGTGGGAGGCTCGTAGGGCTGAGATCCAGAGTCGTAGTCGTAGACAACACCACCAACCTCGACGTTGGAGTCGATGGCAGCAGAGTTTCGAGAGTAGATGGAAGGTGCAGTTCCGCTCTCGCCAACCTGGGTGACCATGGTGCTCATTCGCTTGTTCTTGTTCTCGTTCTGGTTGAATCGGTGCTTGATCAGGCCTCGGAAGGGAGTGGCGCTGGACTTGGGCTGGTCCCGGTCAACTCGCTTGATGGGGGCCTGGCTGTAGATGTTCTCGGACCAGTCCTCAATCTCGTTCTCACGCTGGGTCATCTGCTTGTTGTCGATGGGGAAAGCTCCCTGCTTGGCAGAGATGGCCCACTTGTAGTAGATGGCAAACAGGAACTTGACAGCAACAATAGAGATAATGAAGACCAGGGAGACGTACAGGACAACCTGAGAGGCCAGACATCCAATCTGCTCGGTATCAATGTAGCCGACCTTGGCAATCTCCTGCAGACATCGGGCAGCCTGTCGATCAGGGCCGTTGGCCATGTTTCGAGAGATATCGGTACCCTTGATGGAGTCGTCGTCTCGCAGAGTATCAAAGATCTCGGGGTAGTTGAGGTCGTCCTTAAGAATGAAGTTGACCATGTTCAGATCAATGACAGCACCGTTGAAGACGGCCAGATTTCGAGTAGTGTTCTTGATGTCGTCCCAGGTGAAGTAGACCTCTCCAGCATCGACCAGCTGGTGGTAGTAGACGTTTCGCGCGGTGGTAGAAGTGTGGCATGCGTAACCGGGGTAGTACTCCTCGGTGTTGTTGGGCTGAGAAGAACCATCCTGGTTGAGCAGCTGGCAAGGCATGTACCAAGCAACACTGTCGCCGTTGTAGGGGATCTTACAGTCGGGCTTGGGTGTGATGAGACCCTTGCAGTGGTTGTTGACGTTCTGGAACAGCAGAGAACCGTCCATGGATCCAGCGTTGACGGGAGGGTACATGAAGTTACCGCCAGTGGGGACCTCGATTGTGGGAGGATGGTTCATGGATGTGAAGGGGTACTGCTTACCGTTGATGATGAGGTTACCAGAGTTGACCTCTCCGTTTCGCACTCGGGTGATGGAGCTTGAGCAGACGGTGATGGTGAAACCGAAAGTGAGGTATGCAACGAAGGCAGCAATGTAGAGAATGACGGTGATGAGACCAATCTTTTCACGCCAGGCATCCTGTCGGGCCTTCTGGGGCATGCCAAACAGCTTGAGCACGGGTGCAGGGGCCCAGAAGGTGACAATTTGACAGTAAGTCATCCACAGCGAAATCTGCTTGGGTTGGGTACCCATTCGTCGCTTGACGGAGTTGTGTCGCTTCAGCGTTCCTCCTCCACGGCCAAGCTGAGCCTTCTCGTTGACCGGTGGCTCAATGATGGGTGGTTGAGTGTCTGCGGCCTGTTCTTCCGATGAGGAGATTTCGTCCGACTTTCGCACGTAGGCCTCGGTTTGGACCTCGTCGTTGAGACCGTAGACCTGTCGGCCCGAGTAGGCGTAAGGGTCCTCCTCCTCCTGTCTGTATGATTCCTCGTTTTCCTCGTGCAGAACCTCCTGGTTCACTGCGTTGTCGTAAGGCTGGTCGTAAAGCTGGCCAGGCTGGATCTCGCCAGTCTCTCGCATGTAGTGCTCCTCGAGAATAGGGTCATTTCCGGTGGAACTGGGCAGCACGTTGATTCTGCTTTGTTGCTGGGCGGCCAGCTGAGAGTAATGATAAGTTCGCGAGTCGGGGTCGAGTCGAGCTCGGTCCGGTCGAATGAGAGACTTCTTTCGGCCAATGTCGGGGGAGAAGGAGCCGTCGCCTCTGTTTTCACTGAGGCCACTTCCAGATGTGTCCTGGGGCCCAGTGTTGGGCTCACCCGTCTCCGAGTTGAATCCGAATTTGTTATACGAATCCACTGTGTTAGTCATGGGTTGCTTTTGGACCACTTCATACACGTCAGGGGGAGTGTAACGAGAAAAAAAACAAAGACGTGGTCTTGGCCGAAAGGGCGAGGCGCGTAGCGTGGGTCTAGCGTGTGTCGCTAACTCACTTGTAGTGGTTGCTCAATGTGCCAGAGCAATAGGTCGAATGGTACTCACTTTGTGAAGCTCAGGTGTAATATCCAGCTAGTAAAGTAAGGAATTCGAGATTCGAAGGTTTCTGTTTTTCCCTTGGTGTGCGTTCCTAAAATATACCAACCTAAAATTTTGAGCTGTGTGGGCACCCAGGCTTATTATGGCCAAGGGTAAACTCGGGGAGGCTAAAAAAAGCACACCACTGTTTGGGCCTTAGACCGAGCATACAATTTCCGGGGATAGCACGACTAAGACGCTTCGCCACCTTGTCTCTTTTCCAGCCTCTATGGATTCTCGCCCATCGACAATAGTCCCTGCAATGCACCACGTGAGTTGGCTAAAAATAGACGACTTTTAGCTAAGGGGTTAACTTTGTAACTTTGACTTCGTTACCGACACGCGTCCGTGGCTGGTTTGTGTGCAGGACAGCTGTGTCCAATTTTTATGAACGCCGCTAGTTGGGAGCAACCTACAACAAGCAGGCGCATTAGTAAGCGTTGGGAGGGACAGCTGTGAACTATGGGGCAAAATGACTAGGGAATATTCAGCAATAATCAAATCAAATCGAGTAAATCGAGTAAAATCGAATAAAATCGATAAAAACCAAGAAATTGATCCTGAAACTTCTCAGAGTGTTTACACACACAGGGGGAGAGATTCTTTTCAATTTGAATTACTTTGAAGTGCTCGCCAGCAACAACACTGTGGCCAACAGCTGTGGTGGCGCAACGCAATTTACCAAGACGCTAATGACCCACGCCGCCTCAAGCATGGATGCCTGAAACGCCTGTTTCATGGCCGTGTTAGAGAACGCCACCACAATACTGTCCAATAGTTCTACGGGCCTTACTGCCACCTCTACAGGATGCAACGCTACAGTATTGCAGTAAGACGACACAGTTTTAAGGGGTAATACTATTGTCTATTGATGCGGTAAATACAATGACTAAAGGGGTGCACTTTGGAGGGTGCTTAAGAATATCAAATGAGAGGGGAGTGAAGCGGTAGCAAAAGTTCGCTCTGTATCACTCATGCAAATAAATAAGAGGCTTCTGGTTGGCCATCAAAGGTCACGACAAAGATGGCTCAGACACAAGCTTGGACCATCCGCCCATAATCTCCTCAATCACCATGTTGTCCTTGGATCTCCCGAGACCCAGATAGTGCTTGGTGAAGTCGTTATTGTCCTTGGTCGGCTCCTGCGAGGCAGAAGTCTTGTCGTCGACTGCACCGCCATTCAGTACTCGATTTTGGAACACCAATCGAATGTCACCACACAGATATAGCTTATCGTTGTCCAGACGAACGATAGGAATGTGTGCAGCGTGGACCAGGGTGCCCTTCGAACCAGGAGAGATGGATGCGGAGTAGACCTTCTGTCGGATGAATGTTCGGGTTCCCTTGGGCATTTCGGAAACGTTGTAGGGTATCAGAAAGAGCTTGACCGCCGTCTTTTGCAGGTTCGATACGACCACCTGGAGCTGTCCAACGGGCGGTATCCGGTAACCCGGAAACGTCTTGACTCTGGTCTTTTCACTGGCTCCACCTTCTTGAGCCATCTTTCGTTTCTCTCTCTTAGCAAACCGGCCCTGGTAGTAGTCTGTTAGCGAAATGATACCCACGTAGGGACTTCCTGTGGCCGAAACAAGCGAGCTGGTGTTTGCGATATCTTCCCACACCACAAAGCCAGCGTTGAAGGACATGTTAATCTGCTTAGGACATCGTAGCAGCTTGTTGCAACCGCCTTTGCCCAAAACTCCGATGCCTGCATGGAAGGGCACTGTCTTTGAGGTCGAGGCAGACATTCTTCCGGACAACAGGGACTCCTCGTACGAGCCCACCAGTGACTGGTGGCCCAAAGAGGTTCTGCGGGAAGGACTGGTCTTTGTGGGCGTTGGTGGATGTGACTCATCTTTGGCCTCTTTTTCGTCGTCGTCAAAGACGCTCTCGTAGTTGACGTCCTGCAGGTCTGTTGGGGTCAGACATTGTCGTAACGAAGACCTGCGACGGACCTGGAACTGTCTCTGTGATAATTCAGGGGAGGGGGTTTTTGTTGGGGGGAAGTAAGCGCTGGGCTCCTTTATAGACGACCTCCTAACCTCGTCTAGTGTGTATCCCATCACCGAGCCGTAGTATGTGTGCAGAGGGCTTGCAAATCGTTGCTATATAGTTGTGGTGAGGAGAAAGAGGAGGGTTGTGGGGGGTGGGACGAATTTAGAGGTGGAGGTGGTAACCTGTATCACTGGAGCTGCGGTTGTTATCACGAGCATAAAAGGTATAAGGTTGTCTCCCAGAAAGAGATCTGCTTCCGATTAGAGGCAAGTCCAACCCTCTGCAGTGTCACAGTACGTCGTATTAGTGGTGTGACCAGCCGACGACTGGGGGGACCTTGTATTGGGGCATGTGATATTAGTATCGAGCGTTTCAGTGTTGGCTTTAGAGCAAAATACCCGGCCGTTCTGCAGTCGGCGAATATTATACAATAGCATCAAAACTTATTGTGTACCTTCAATGTAGCTCCAAGCGAAGGAAAGGAGGGGGGCGCTCCAAAGACTCGCACTAAGTGGCCCCTTGTGTCTTTGGGGACCGTTGTGCGACAGAGGAACTGTTGGTGTGATGTGACCCTGCGGCTGTGAGTAGTTCTGTGACTGCCTTTTACTATGGTCGAGGTTATGAGTGGGTTTGGGCACCTAGCACATACGAAGAGTGTAAGTGTATTGGTTGCGGTGATGATAGTACAAGGTACCATGTCCGGATACATTCACATGGTCAAGAGCTGTTGCAGTTAGATGCAACTTACGATCTAATCAGTGTGTCATTTCGTAAGACCAGCCAACACATAATACATGTTCATTTATTTTCGTTCTAGCTATACAGTCAATCAACGCAATTAGTGGTTCTTCTTGGCCCGCTTCTTCTTGGGGGGCTCCTCGACCTCTTCCTCCTCCTCTTCTTCCTCTTCCTCTTCGTCCTCGACGTCCTCGGGGTTCTCCAGAGCGTCGGCGAACTCATCCTCCTCCTCGCTGGAAGACTCAACCTCAGGCTTGACGGCGGCGGCGGCGGCGGGTTCGGTTTTGAGAGCAATCTGCTTGACCTCGTAGACCTTGCTCAGGTACTTGTTCTTGTTGATTCGGTACTCGGCCAGTCGCTCGAGGTACTCCTCTCGGTATACATCCTTTCGCTCCTGAGGCAGGTTGTTCCACATTTCGGTGACCTCGGCGGCCATCTGAGAACTGGCAAGAGGAGGAAGGCCCTGGGCCCTTCGCTCAGCCCGAATCACGGCTCGCTGGTCGGTGGAGAAGGCCAGGAACACGGTCATGGGCTTCTTGGGCATGTCGGGGTCACGAACGCGCTTACCCTTGATGAGATGCTGCGGCTGCTGCAAGTTCTCGTTGCACTTGGCCATGACACTGCTCAGGTAGGGCAGGGTCTTGGGGTTGAGCTCCTGCAGAGCGGCAATCTCCTTCTCACTCAGCTTGGTGACGTCTCCCATAATGGCGGTGTAGTCGCTGTAGAAATCCTTGAGAGCCCACGCGACATTCTGGGAAGAGAGCTCCAGGGTTCTGGTGGCGGCCACAACCTGATCTCGCTTGCCCTTGAGGTAGGTGAGCGTCTGCTCGTCCAGATCAACGCTTATGAGTTTTGTCTTGCCCATGGTGTTCAGTTCGCGTTTTGGGTGAAAGGAGAAAACAAGGCGTGTTGTTGGAAGGGTAGAAAATTTGTTGTGCTTTTGAAGTGGGCTGTCAAAGAATGTAAACTAGCTTTAGTTGGGACGTTTTGGCAGCCAATAAGCTCAGTGTCTTGGGTGAGCCTAATTTACGTGCAGTGTTGCAGGACGTGTTGCGACCCATAACATAGCCATAGAGACGTTAAAAAGTGGGCTAAGCGAGACTGCCTGAGTTTCGGTGGCGTTTTTCGGTCAGGGCAGCTACACCAGGCTTCTTTTCCAACGGCTGAGGGTCTCACAGAGTGACGTCTCTTCCCCTTAACCAGATGCGTAAGTAGGGTAACGTGGGGAAAACAATACATGCAACCTTAAATGTGAGAGGCAGCTGGACCTCTTTGTTTTGTGTTTACAGGTGTGATGACAGGAACAACACAAGAAACAGCAGGTGATGGGGATGAGATGAAGATGGAGTGTGGTTATCTTGGAGCTGCACCAGTGTGTTCAATTTCTTCAGCATGAATCGTGAGGATGTGCTTATGTTCCAACCAAGTGATGCACCTTGACAGTTCCATATATCACCTTGGGGCTGTTTGACGTCATTTACCAGATGAAGTGAAATCATGACACTGGTCACGACTATATACACGTTCAGGGTCTACAAGTAGCACTATGTTGATACTTGTACCTGTGAGTACAGAATCTCATTTCTTGGGTTGCAATATATCAATTGTTTCGTTCGCTCCGGTTGTTGTTTCTTTGCAGAGTGCAGAGTGTATGAGTGGAGTCTTGGAGTCTTGGAGCACGTGTTTGGGATGTGTATACAGTAGTTGGATCATCTTTCTCAGGAACGGAAGCGGAGAAAGCGGAGAAACTCGCAACCACACACAAAGTCGACCATGGATAATTGACGGTATAACAGTGGATCAATCGCCATGGAAAGAAGCAAAATTACATAAAAAAGCCGTCTCTATCTGAAGATCAGATAGTCTTACCTGCGCATCACCCAAAATGTCTAGATGCTTACACCCATCTGCAAATATTCTCTCACCTTCTACGGAAAAATCGATCGGGATTAATCCCAACGCTTGTTGTGGCTTGACTCGCAGCCCCGGCAAAAACTGCCCCTCGGAGAGCTATGCACGAGGAGCAGCGCATAGGAAGCAGAGGGAATCTCACGAGAACTGCGCATGGAAATGACTTGTGGTTTTCAAATGTAATTGTGACCCGAAAACTAGCCCTTTCGAGGTGTCTTGAGTTGCGCGGCGTCGACACATATTAAGGGCCCAGAACCTAAAGTATACGTCGAATCACGTGACAAAAGAGGCTAAAAAAGTGTCAAATTAGTATATTAGTATTACGTGGCTCCCATTACCGAATCATCTACTCCCACAAGCAGATTCATCACCAAAAATGTCAATTGGAAAGCTCTACGACGCCCCCTCTTGTCGAGTCACCCCCCTCAAGGCTCTCATCAAGCACTTCAAGCTCGATGTCGACATTGTCCAGCGAGACGCTCAGTTCGGCAAGCTCTTCCCTCTGAAGAAGGTGCCCGCCTTTGTGGCCGCTGATGGAACCCCCATCCACGAGTTCATCGCCATCTCCTACTACCTGCTTTCCCAGATCCCCAACAACCCTCTTGCCCCCAAGACCAAGGAGGACGAGGCTGAGGTTCTGCAGTGGGTTTCTTTCGGTAACCAGGAGGTTCTCGGCGCTGCCTGGGACACCTTTGGCCCTCTGACCGGCCGAGTCCCCTACAACAAGAAGTCTGTCGACGCCGCCTCCGAGCAGCTCGATAAGTTCATTGGTCTCACCTACGAGCCCCACCTCACCAAGAACACCTACCTTGTTGGTGAGAAGGTCACCTACGCCGACATCGCCAACGCTGCCCTCCTGTCCCGAGGCTTTGAGTACCTGTTCGACGCCGCCTGGAAGAAGAAGTACCCCGCCACTACCCGATGGTGGCTCACCGTCTCTAAGAACGCCGTTTTCACCGGCTTCGACTTCCCCGTCACCAACGAGCGAATCCAGTACACTCCCCCCAAGAAGGAGGAGCCCAAGAAGGAGGCTAAGAAGGAGGCTGCCCCCAAGGCCGCTGACGCCGAGGACGCCCCTGCCCCCAAGAAGGCCGCCCACCCTCTGGCCGCTCTTGGTGCCGCCAAGGAGCCCATTGATAACTGGAAGCGAGTCTACTCCAACGAGGACACCCGAGAGAAGGCTATCCCCTGGTTCTGGGAGCACTACGACCCCGAGGACTACTCCCTCTGGAAGGTCAAGTACAAGTACGACGATGAGCTGACCCTCACCTTCATGTCCACCAACCTTGTTGGCGGTTTCGTCAACCGACTCTCCGCTTCCACCAAGTACATGTTCGGTACTGCCGTCGTTTACGGATCCAACAACGACAACGGTATTGTCGGTGCCTTCATCATCCGAGGCCAGGACCACGTCGCTGCCTTCGACGTTGCTCCCGATTGGGAGTCTTACGACTTCACCAAGCTCGACCCCTCCAAGCCTGAGGACAAGGAGTTTGTTGACAACATGTGGGCTTGGGATAAGCCCGTCGTCACCGCTTCTGGCGAGTCCAAGGAGATCGTCGACGGTGCCGTTCTCAAATAAGTCTTCTCAGTATAATCTTATCAAAATTGCCCTTGTTAGTCAAACACCACGCGATGTGTACATGAGTGTAATGTTCGTACTTGTAGCTATTTACAATCTGTAGCAAGGAGGAAGCGACTCTGCCTCTCTAATTCTCCCACCTATGCAGCCAACGTAGTATCAGGGACACTCTACAAGTAGCAACCTCCGTTGTGAGTGTTGTCGGTGCCCAGTTTGCCCAATGACTTACGCTTGGTTCCAGAAGATCCCTCTCCAACATTGTGAGTGGCACTCGAAGAAGGATAATCGCTGGGGAACACGTCTCCATCGTTGCGCTTGTATGCTACTTCGCCAATGCCGGGAGTGGTCAGTAATTCCTGGAGAGCCACCAAGCCCATGTGGTAGACTGGCTCGTCCAGGATATAGCCCGACAGAGCGGAGTCCCAGAGCCAGTCGATGGGAACGACTGGGACCCTGCACTCATAGGCGCTCTGAACGGTCTGGGTGCTTGCGCAAGGGCCGACCAGGAGGAAGTCAGTTGTCATCCCACAAACGATTCGAACGTCGATGGCTCCCAGCAGGGCGATGAGCTTGGTGACGTGGGGGTGAACCTTGTCAGAGAACCCGGAGATGCAGATTTTGTAACCAGAGAAAGGTAAATCACACGAGGAGCCCCCTCCAAATCCAGATCTACCAGACCCAGGCCTCTTTTTCCCTCTCTCTTGCAAGACGAATAGCTCAATCATTTCTACGAAGAAGAAAGATGAAGCAAGACGCCAAACATCCATCTGGTGATACTTTTGAGCGTACTTCTTGTAGAGCTTGGGATGCACAATCACGTCCGAGGCGTCACCCTCAGATGCTGCGAGAATCGCACCAACACTGCTGGCCAGCGACTTCAGCTTTTCGTTCTGAATGCTGCTGAGCCCGACAAAAAAGACGTGTCTGTCTCGCAAGCAGTCTGCGTCATAGAAAAGAACACCCTTTCTGCGGTTGGATAGGCTATGGGCAAGGAAAATCCAGGGATCGGGATGAAAAGGCTGCAGCGGAGTAGGAAAGTCATCGAGCGCTGGGTGGTAACGTGTAGGGTCCACCAGTGAACGTCTTTTGAAGCAGTGATCTAGCCACGTCGGGTGAACCACAGGGATACCCTGGCGAGTGGCTTGGTCGTATCGATCCCCGTGGATTCTTTTTGAAACGACGATGTCGCAAGTTCTTCTGGAAACGGTGGAAGCGTAAACTCCCCCATTATCACCGATGATTTTGATCACCAGAGTCTCAGCTTCGGCCTTTAGACCGCTGGTAGAGATGACCAAGCCAAAGAGAGGTGGCAATCGGAACTGGCGGATGATTGCGTCCAGATCAACAGGTTCACCTTTGCAGAACAGATCGTAGAGGTAGTCCATGAATTCGGGGCGCAAGAAGGTCAGCCCGATTCTTTGGCGCGAGGCATAAAACACCTTCGAGGAGTTCCAGTGTCCCACGAGCAAGAAGTGGGTGCCAGACTTGAGGTTGATTTGGAAGGTTCCCTTCATTTCCGAGCACTTTGCGGCAATGGAAGACAGCCACTCATCACGGAAGCCGGTGCCGCTAAAGACGAGACCTTTAAGCATGATGTGGTGTGTGTGGTGTGTATGTGCGTGCGTGTATCTGTGTGTGGTTGTGTGTTTGTGCGAGTGAGTAGTAAGGAGGAGAGAAAATGAACAACAACAAGCCAAAGCGGAGGTGTTTATGTAAACAGGGATTTTTTGTTTGCTTGTTTTGATTGAGTTAAGGTACGAGCTGATAAGGTAAGGTCGTTGCTACGGTTACCGATCATACAAAGCTCATCTGGAACGAAGACTGGTAATGGGCTGAGAGTTGCTAGCTAATGTAGTTCAGTACTGTATTTGTACTACGACAGGTTGTGCTCGATTGTTTTATTCCCAAGGAACGAAAGAGTCTCTGCCATGTTTCTACTTTGTACAGAACCGCCACAACCATTGTGCAATACCAATACATAGTACAGCCATACCGGACTCCCCATGATCTACGTATATGTGATCTTATAATGTGCCAGAGGAACATCTTTAAGAAATAGGACTTAATCACTGAATCTCCAAGAACCAGGCAAACGCACGTGCCGTTCGTACCACAATGTGGAAAGATGATCTTGGCCTCTCTGAACGTTACGATTACGAGTACATGGTATTGCTGACTGACGCTACCAACGATACAGATACATGCACGCGGGCTCAGGCCCAAACACTGACACCAGACACTGACGCCAGTACGAGTACCATACCGATACGACACGCACATACCAAGCGATAACCTACAGGTGAGCATGATGTTGAAGTTAGTACGGAGAGCCATCTGTGATTCCACTGTAGCTGGAAGTGGCAACGAAGTCACCATTGGACAACGGAGAGTAGTCAAGTGACGAGGAAGCCCCTACAGATACCGCCCAAATGATTGTGTCATTCTACATATGCAGCCTTGCTAAAAATTAAGGCAACAAGCACAGTTGTACGGACTTCTACCCGCGCCTTTGAACCGCTCGTGAAAGCTTCACCGAGTCGTTATTACCACAAGCCAGTCATCCCACACGACGGACAGAACCATGCAACAGCCATTCCACCCAAGTTCAAGTACGACATGTAACCCACCCGCGGTCACCACGACGTTATTCGCTCATTCTGGTGTCTGTAAACACACAGCCACTGGCAAGTAGCTGCGTGTTGCTCAGGTACCAGTACGTGCACGCTTCAACCAATGCAGCACTCCGCATGGCGCTTGCGAAGCTACTGACAAAAATAACGACCATGGCTGGTCGGTGTTGTTAGGAATAGATTGGTGTAAGATACAAAGTCCTGACACCTGGCTCTTAGCATCAATTCCCGATGTGGATGGTGTAACCCCCACATTTTCATCTGCATTGGGTATGCGTATTTTCAAATGTTACTCTGGTCTTGGTTCATGCAACTATTGTAACGGCCCGATACGGGATGGGCATGCATGCTTGCCAGCAACAGTACCTGGGCTTGTTCTGAAGGCATCTGAATAAGGCGATGCTATATTAAAGCTACTGTATTATGAATATTACTATGGGACATCAACATGGCAGTTACTGTGCATCGTAAATACAGTAGGTAACTTAATTCCACATTGGGTAATTCGCGGATACCAGAACGAAAGGGTAACATGAATTGCGGTAACCTCCACAAAATTGTAAAAATACAACCTCACATGTGCCTATGAGAGAATCAATCAGCGCCAGAGAAGGTAATGATCAGCTGCACTGAGGTTGCTGGTGTGTGCAAAACTGTGGAGGTTACAACAGTCAAAACCAAGAAGTGCACAGTTTTGTGAGAAAACCAGGTGGGATGACAGAACTGCGTACAAAACATCCTGGCTTCTAAATTACAGGCGATGAGTCTCTTAATTGGCTAGAGAACCGTTTTCTGGTAACTCAATTTTGAGAGAACGAGGTGTAGTACAGTTTGGTCATAGAAGTCTTAGCATGTGAACCACTGGAGCTAGTGCACGGTGCTACTGCAAGGGCTTGGACTACTACTAAATAATCTACACCAGTCTGCTGTATTTTAGTACGGACGGCGTGCAAGGTGTTAACACAAACCCGTTGCTTCTCCACCCAAGGCAGGGATTAGAAATCTATTTGGAGGTTTGCCATTCAAGCCCGCTTGAGGCTAGGTCTCTATCTTTTCCGTGCTACAATTCTGTCCCATGCATTGTAGCTAACAGCATGTACACTACAGTAGGGTTTGTTTCTATACAACCGCGCACAAGCCACAGGAACTTTTAAGGTGGTCAATGGCTCCCACTGAAGTGAATATGAACAGCTACCAAGATGGTTACCAGCAACCTGGGTCAGTAAAGGCGCATTCACCCTATCTCTGTGTGACATAACTAGCTATGTTAGATGAGTCAGAGGCTGTATAGTTGCATACCACTTCTAGCGAAATTCCAAGCCTGCACGGGTTGTCCGTACCGCTCACTTCAGAGTTGCTACACCAGATGATTTGTCCTGACATGATTGCCAATGTGACATCAAAAACCACGGTACTGGAATGAGGTGACCTATTGTGGCCTCTTACCCCATCTACTGTACGTGTAAAGAGGATTTAACTGGTAAAGAACGGGCAGCATATGGAGCCGGACTGGGCGAGTGTTAAAAATCAATCAATGGTATCCCAAGTTCCAGGTTGACAACGTGAATCAAATGTGGAGGTAGCGGTGGGCAAGGTGTTTCGATAACATGATAGTCAGTGTTGCCTCAATCTTTGTAGGTGACATGGTCTCTATGGTTACATATAATGAACAAAGACATTATCCACTGATGTGATACATATAGCAACCAGTCATTGGATATATTTTGAAAAGGCTTTCAGTACCTGACTGAGCATCAAGCATCAATGATCATTCAAATAATCATCTTCGTTTTGTTACAGGTCACACTGGCATTGGCCCAGACGGCCTTGACAAACCCAATCACTGCCATGACCGCTCACTTGGCCCAAGACGGCACCATCAACACCGCCAACGTTTATGATATCTGGGAAGTAGAGCTGGACTTTGCGTTTGATAACGCCATTGCTCCCACAATCAAGACTGGAGATTACTTCGATTTCACCATCCAGGCTTCCCTCGCTCCACGAATCGCCGGTTCCAGAGTACCTGTCACTTATGACTTCTTCATTGAAACTTCCAACAAAGACCAGCTATTCAGGGTTGTCACTACCGGTACTGGCAACAGCTACTCTTTTCGAGCAACTGCCACTTCTTTCTTTGATAATCCCCCAGTTGCTGATACTTTCGATATCAAAGGAACGTTCAGTGTTGACTTCATGTTCAGCCAGTCACTTTCCGCAGGGTCCCATACTGTCACCGTGGGTTCTTTCACCAGCTCGGTCAACATCGTTTCGTCTTTCATTCAAGTGATTCCAAATTCGATCGTTCGGCTCAATTACGAACGGAATAATAAGAATATTGCGATTGGAATAATGGCATTTATTGATCAATGGAACACCACTCCCGATCTGTCTATTCCGAAGTTTAACAGGATTGAAGTTACAGCAGGATACGCGTTTGAAAATATTACGACTCACAAATGGGGCATGTTCGCGGCTTCTTACCTGAATGGTGCGACCAAAGGAACTGACAACTCACAAGGAAGTCCACTTAGCGCCGACTTTGTCCCCCCCAGGAGCTTCACCAATGAAACTGTCACTCAAGCAGAGCTCGATTTTCGCAAGATCCCTTCGGTTACATCCGGCCAAGTTGATGGAATCTGGCTGGTTTCTGTGGGATATCAATCTGGAACCGATCCCAAAGCCTGCTTTGTTTACACTGGAAATTACCCTTCGCCTGAAGCTGCCCCCGCGCCCTACCACTTCTGTATTGCCCAGGGTCGTGGTGTGAGCGGTACACCCAATGGCTATGGACTGGCTTCAATTGCAGGCTACACTGTTCGTACGACAGTAGCAGGACCCGCAGCGGGCACTGAAACCATTTCTGGAACAGACGGTGTCACCACTGAACGAGTGACAGCTACTCCTGTTTCCACAAGAACTGTTGTTGGTCCTGTTGAAGGCAGCGAGTATCTCACAACCACCAGCGGTGATTATGTCCAGCAGGTTACTAGAACCCTTGCTTACACGAGCACCGTTCCTGGGACCGTAGAGGGAACCGCAACTCTCACGGACACCGAGGGAAACATCTACGAACAGATAACCCGTCAGCCTGTGTCAACAAACTTCGTCATAGGCCCATCAGGGGGAACGGAGGTTCTCACTAATACCGATGGAGAGCTCTACGAGCAGGTTACTAAGGCTATCGTATCCACAAACACTGTTATTGGCTCTACTCCAGGCACCGCCACGCTGACCAATTCCGACGACGAGCTCTATGAACAGGTTACCAAGGCCCCGGTTTCTACAAACACCGTCCCCGGACCTGTTGCAGGAACCGAGACTCTTACAAACTCCGATGGTGAGCTCTACGAGCAAGTCACCAATGCTCCTGTCTCTACCAACACCGTTACCGGACCAGTTGCAGGAACCGTGACTCTTACAAACTCCGATGGTGAGATCTACGAGCAGGTTACCAAGGCTCCAGTTTCTACAAACACCGTTACTGGACCTGTTGCAGGAACCGAGACTCTTACAAACTCCAATGGTGAGCTCTACGAGCAGATTACCAAGGCTCCTGTCTCTACAAACACCGTCCCCGGACCTGTTGCAGGAACCGAGACTCTTACAAACTCCAATGGTGAGCTCTACGAGCAGATTACCAAGGCTCCTGTCTCTACCAACACCGTTACCGGACCTGTTGCAGGAACAGAAGCTCTTACAAACTCCGATGGTGAGCTCTACGAGCAAGTCACCAAGGCTCCTGTCTCTACCAACATCGTTCCCGGACCTCTTGCAGGAACTGAGACTCTCACAAACTCCAATGGTGAGCTGTACGAGCAGGTTACCAAGGCTCCTGTCTCTACCAACATCGTTCCCGGACCTGTTGCAGGAGCTGAGACTCTCACAAACTCAGATGGTGAGCTCTACGAGCAGGTTACCAAGGCCCCTATCTCTACAAACACTGTTGTTGGACCTGTTGCGGGCACTGCCACTCTAACCAATGGTGGTGGCGATCTCTATGAGCAGGTTACAATTGCTTCCGGTACCAAGAGTGTTCTTTCCACTAACACTGTTATTGGACCTGTTGCGGGCACTGCCACTCTGGTTAACGACAGGGGTGAGATCTACGAGCAGGTTACTAAGGCTCCTGTCTCTACCAACACTGTCGTTGGACCTGCTGCGGGTACTGCCACCCTAACCAATGATGGTGACGATATCTATGAGCAGGTTACAATTGCTTCCGGTACCAAGAGTGTTGCTTCCACTAACACTGTTGTTGGACCTGTTGCAGGCACTGTTACCCTGACTAATGATGAAGGCAATCTCTATGAACAGGTCACCAAGGCTCCTGTCTCAACGAATACTGTCGTTGGGCCTGTCGTGGGCACTGTTACTCTAACCAATGATGCAGGCGATCTCTATGAGCAGGTCACCAAGGCTCCTGTCTCCACCAACACTGTCGTTGGACCTGTTGTTGGCACTGACACCTTAACCAATGATGAAGGTGATCTCTATGAAGAGATTACTGCAGCACCAGTTTCGACCAACACAGTCATTGGCCCCACTACAGGCACTGCGACCCTTACCAATACTGACGGTGAACCCTACGAGGAGGTTACCAAGGCCCCAGTCTCGACCAACACTGTCGTTGGCCCTACTGCAGGCACCACCACTCTTACCAATGATAATGGCGATCTCTATGAGGAGATTACCAAGGCTCCCGTCTCAACCAACACTGTCGTTGGCCCTACTGCAGGCACTGCCACCCTGACCAATGATGAAGGCGATCTCTATGAGCAGGTTACCAAGGCTCCCGTCTCGACCAACACTGTAGGTGGACCTGTTGCGGGCACTACCACCCTGACCAATGATGAGGGCGATCTCTATGAGCAGGTTACAAAGGCCTCCGGTGCTAATAGTGTTGTTTCTACCACCACTGTTGTTGGACCTGTTGCGGGCACTGCAACCCTGACCAATGGTGAAGGTGACCTCTATGAGCAGGTCACCAAAGCTCCCGTCTCAACCAACACTGTCGTTGGCCCTACTGCAGGCACTGCCACTCTTACCAATACTGACGGTGAACCCTATGAGGAGGTTACCAAGGCCCCAGTCTCGACCAACACTGTCGTTGGCTCTGCTGCAGGCACTGCCACCCTTACCAATGATGAAGGGGATCTCTATGAGCAGGTCACCAAGGCCCCTGTCTCTACCAACATTGTCACAGGTCCCACTGCAGGCAAAGAGATTCTAACTAATTCAAAGGGGGAGTTCTTCGAGCAGGAGACTGTGGCTGAAGCTACCATCACATCTACTGTCACACCTGCACCTACTGCTACTATTACTGTTTATGTCACTGCTGGTTACGAGCGTGCCTCTTCTGGCAGTAATTCCGGAAGAGCCACTTCTGAGGGAACCCTTATTTTTTATGTCACTGTCCCCGCTGGTAGCAGAGGTGGCGTGGCTGGAGGTTCTGGCACATCTGGAGTCAACTCCAACAGTTCTGGAAGAGGTTCTAACAGCGTCGGTAACAAATTTGGAGGCGGGAATTCCAACTCAGGTAGTGGTTCTGCAGGCTCCGGCTCTTCCGGCTCTTCCGGCTCTTCCGGCTCTTCAGGCTCTTCTGGCTCTTCTGGCTCTTCTGGCTCTTCAGGTTCCTCTGACTCCTCCGGCTCCAGGTCTGGTTCCGAGCAACAGTCTCCTACAGATGCTGCCCGTCAGGCCAACAGCGGCTCTATCGTGTCGGTTGGTGCCCTTGTGGCCCTTCCCCTTCTCGCTATGATGGCCTAGACGGTTCAATTCTCGTCTACTTTTCAAGACCACTTTTTCAAGCTTCTCATCTGATTTCTTTTTAACTCTCAAAACAAGTAATCAATTTAGTGTACCAATTTTTACTCAAACCACCAGTAGTTCAGTAGTCGTAGAGTCCGAGTTCTGTACTGGTACATACTGTAGCTTCGGTACTTGTACCACGACAACGGGCCTGCAAGGCTTGTGAATATTGTGTTCCCCACCACAAAAGCCATGCAGCACATTAAGAAATCACAAAAGACTGAGAATTGCATTGGTTCAGTTTATGTTCGAGACTAACAAGAAGTTATATGGTATCAAAATACTCGTGGAAAACTCCTTCCTCTGTTGCGCCAGCTACTGAGAGTTTTAACACAGGCCATTGCTGTGGCTACGGACTGGTCGCATCATTGTTTGATGTGGAAAGAACACAAGGGGCCGAGTTGTATGTGGGGTTTCAGGAAAGCAGAAAAGCATATAAGCAAGGCCACTATATATTGGGGAAGGCTCTTTTCCGATGATTCCGGTACATATGGAAATGCACTGCGCAACTGTTTGTCGACTCATTGACGCTCACCGATAAGAGCCCAAACTTTATTGGACACCACGCTCACAAATCCAAGCACGAATACCCTCAAACACAACGCCAGCATGAGAACAGTACTGTCATGATCTCGAATTGGATTCTAAGCTACCGAGGCAAGCTAANACCAAGGCTCCAGTTTCTACAAACACCGTTACTGGACCTGTTGCAGGAACCGAGACTCTTACAAACTCCAATGGTGAGCTCTACGAGCAGATTACCAAGGCTCCTGTCTCTACCAACACCGTTACCGGACCTGTTGCAGGAACAGAAGCTCTTACAAACTCCGATGGTGAGCTCTACGAGCAAGTCACCAAGGCTCCTGTCTCTACCAACATCGTTCCCGGACCTCTTGCAGGAACTGAGACTCTCACAAACTCCAATGGTGAGCTGTACGAGCAGGTTACCAAGGCTCCTGTCTCTACCAACATCGTTCCCGGACCTGTTGCAGGAGCTGAGACTCTCACAAACTCAGATGGTGAGCTCTACGAGCAGGTTACCAAGGCCCCTATCTCTACAAACACTGTTGTTGGACCTGTTGCGGGCACTGCCACTCTAACCAATGGTGGTGGCGATCTCTATGAGCAGGTTACAATTGCTTCCGGTACCAAGAGTGTTCTTTCCACTAACACTGTTATTGGACCTGTTGCGGGCACTGCCACTCTGGTTAACGACAGGGGTGAGATCTACGAGCAGGTTACTAAGGCTCCTGTCTCTACCAACACTGTCGTTGGACCTGCTGCGGGTACTGCCACCCTAACCAATGATGGTGACGATATCTATGAGCAGGTTACAATTGCTTCCGGTACCAAGAGTGTTGCTTCCACTAACACTGTTGTTGGACCTGTTGCAGGCACTGTTACCCTGACTAATGATGAAGGCAATCTCTATGAACAGGTCACCAAGGCTCCTGTCTCAACGAATACTGTCGTTGGGCCTGTCGTGGGCACTGTTACTCTAACCAATGATGCAGGCGATCTCTATGAGCAGGTCACCAAGGCTCCTGTCTCCACCAACACTGTCGTTGGACCTGTTGTTGGCACTGACACCTTAACCAATGATGAAGGTGATCTCTATGAAGAGATTACTGCAGCACCAGTTTCGACCAACACAGTCATTGGCCCCACTACAGGCACTGCGACCCTTACCAATACTGACGGTGAACCCTACGAGGAGGTTACCAAGGCCCCAGTCTCGACCAACACTGTCGTTGGCCCTACTGCAGGCACCACCACTCTTACCAATGATAATGGCGATCTCTATGAGGAGATTACCAAGGCTCCCGTCTCAACCAACACTGTCGTTGGCCCTACTGCAGGCACTGCCACCCTGACCAATGATGAAGGCGATCTCTATGAGCAGGTTACCAAGGCTCCCGTCTCGACCAACACTGTAGGTGGACCTGTTGCGGGCACTACCACCCTGACCAATGATGAGGGCGATCTCTATGAGCAGGTTACAAAGGCCTCCGGTGCTAATAGTGTTGTTTCTACCACCACTGTTGTTGGACCTGTTGCGGGCACTGCAACCCTGACCAATGGTGAAGGTGACCTCTATGAGCAGGTCACCAAAGCTCCCGTCTCAACCAACACTGTCGTTGGCCCTACTGCAGGCACTGCCACTCTTACCAATACTGACGGTGAACCCTATGAGGAGGTTACCAAGGCCCCAGTCTCGACCAACACTGTCGTTGGCTCTGCTGCAGGCACTGCCACCCTTACCAATGATGAAGGGGANCAGTCCGACACACCAGGGCACATGCCTTACCAACTTGTTTCGACCTATCTCTCTACAGCCACGGATTGCACACGAAAAGGGCGACAGACCAAGCAATCACTGTCCTCTTTCTACCAGAAGATTGACGGTTCCACCGATTACAACTCTAGCGAGACCTGGGCAATGTGTGCAGTCCAGAACACGGTGGTGAATGTGCTGACAATGCTTCAGGGGGCGGTGAGAAAGTCAGCACTGACGGCAAGTTAACCGGATTTGAAGCCCAAGAAGTGTCTGAAACGCCCAAGTCTCCTGGCGTGTCTGCGTCTTCCACCTGACATAGAGTGTTGAGACATATCGAACGTAGATCATCGGGTTACAGTGTAGGTTTGAGAATGAATTAGTCAGAGCAATACAGGCTGATCTGGCGGACTGTGATTTGCTCTGGCTAAACGTAGCCGACCCAGAGGTGCCCTGGTCAACCAACCTTGTGTAGGATATTCGCTAATGAGTTCGTGGGGTCCGAAAATATGGCGAGGCGAGTCTGGTTACAAATCCAATTGGTGAAACAGGGGCTAATATATCTTGCTACTCTGAGATCGTGCGACAGAAGATTGTCTCATCATCTCCCCACATGACTTCCACTGTCTAGACACAATAATGCCGATAAGTTCACAGTCTTTCATGCCACCCCCACGGATAAACTGATATGACCGATCCTCCTGCCAAACGACCGCTTCTTGAGTCCTCCACTTCCCCAGACTTTTGCAACCCCACCTGATGATCGTTGAAAATCGGCCGAAATCGACCGAAACGTGACCAAATCGACCGGAACTAAACCGAAATCGACCGAAATCGACCGAAGTTCAACCATAATCGACCGAAATCGACCGGAACTTAACCAAAATCGACCGAAATCGACCGAAATCGACGCGTAATGACCCTTGGTTGGATACTCACAAGTCTTGACGCGTTTCCAAGAAGTACAAGAACTACTAGCTGTACAACCCCTCCTGAAGATCGTTGAAATCGACCAAAATCGACCGAATTTCAACCATAATCGACCAAAATCGACCGAAGTTCAACCATAATCGACCGAAATCGACCGAAGTTCAACCAAAATCGACCGAAATCGACCGAATCCAATGCGTAATAACCCTTGGTTGGATACTCAAAACAGGTCTTGACGCGTTTCCAAGAAGTACAAGAACTACTAGCTACACCTAGCTGGACCAGACCTTTGGCTACGAGCTCAGCAAGCCCTACCTTGCCAACAACTCATCCTGTTGCCCTTCTATGGGATACGAGAGTCTCAGACTCCTGCTGATCCAGAGTAGGAGCTTCTCACTCTGTTCGAGCGGTCTATCATTCTTCCAAAGCCTGACCCAAGAACGGTCCTCTCAGCGTGTCTTCCCTTTATCGAGCCACCAAGGACATTCAGACAGATCCTAAGCAGCTCGAGACTTTCCAAGACCATCAGATTGAGCATCTAGGGTGTTCGAGTCTGAAAATGGAGGTTTGAAGTTTATAAACCGAAGAAATTCGAGGCGGAATTCGAAAACAGAGATTTACAGTTCCAAATCTGCTGAAAATCCGGTTTTGAAAAAAAATCGCAGCCGCTAAAGAGATCAGAATCAGCAAAGTCTGTTGACTCAGAGTATCTACACCAAAGGCTAATCCCAGAGTTCACGTTTTTTCAACTTTTCCACCAACTCCTGAGATCCAGATCATTGCTGCAGTTGACGTTGGGATGGGATTATTTGATCATTCATCAGACGAAAAACAGTCAGAGTCACGTGGGGATCATGTGACTACAGCGGAGGTGGCTACGACTCATTGTGTGAGCTATGGGGCCGCAAATGGGCCGTTTCCACTACTATGGAGGCGGCACAGAGCTCAGCCCGTTTTATCGCATCAGTCAGCTGGTTGTGAGTTGTGTGTTGTTCGAAGGTGGCACATTCTTTCACTTTCCTATTCTGGAGATGACAGCTTTGCCTCATTTTTGCACAATCTGGACCCATGCATTCTTGATGCAGATAGGTCATATCGCAAACTTAAACAATCGCGACAGTGATGGAGACTTGTTTTTGGTCACCTAACCCTGTGTTTTGGAATAGTAGTTGGCCTCATAAAATGCTCCGGATGTCTGGCCCCCGCACCCTTGGACGTTTTACCCGATTGGGTGTCACAACCGCTAAACCCCGCTTGTCTGTGCACTGTGTATATCAAGACACCCCTCAATGTAAGTTACTATAGCTATGGTGTCGATTTTGAAAGCTTTCTGGTACGATCGCGCTGGTTCTCTCGGTTTTCTTCCATAGTACCGATATCCATCTGAACAGCTCAATAGATCCTGGCCCCCGGTGTGTTGGAATGCCTTGCATACTTCGGGTCGTCTTGCCTCTCTCGGAACTCGGTGTCTGACTTTGTGCTTCCTAAGCTGCATGTATGCGTCCTCATAAATGTTTGTTTGCATACGTCATTCTCTCATTCCACTCAGTACGATGCCAGACTTTGGATATTGTATCTTGTGGTGAAGAGCTCTACAGTTTCTCAACCTTTAAATTTGAAATGGACGCAGTTGCGAAGCTCACACCTTTTAAGTCCAACCTCTGGTTCCAAAAGTATCCTTACACCAAGCAGTGCTACGGTGGCAACTGTACTGACGACACCGCCTGTATCCTCGCTGGCAGCTCTTGTGATTCACTTTACAGCTGCGGGGGCAAGTAGTTGTCGGAAGAGATGATTGTCAAAAAGACTGAGTTCTACGTCCATTCGACCCAAGGAAGTACCCCTAGCTCTACAAGACCAAACCAATTAATTTGGTACTTTATCATCAATGTGTCAAGGAGATATCCGTTCTGTGAAGAGCGTGGTTTCGTCCTCGACAACATCGCTAGACCCTACACCAGGTCTGATTTTCAATTGCGCAGCACAGACGTAGGCATAGAGAAGAAGATCTAGGTGGACAAACCAAAGCAATGTATTAGTGCGGTGTCACGCTGGACGACTATACATTTTAGCAATTGGTGGTACTACTAAAAGCCAGCTCTAGAAGCTCAGACCCCCCAGCATATCCACAAGCTGTCTGTTTGTCCCAATGTTTGTTTACAAGCGTCGACAAAGCGTATATACGGGGTGACGACTATCCGCACATTTGCACGTTCCATGGAGTTACCGTAGAGGTTAGAGACGTAAAAGCTCTACATACACAATGAGGCGAGCTGGTGATTGGTTACACAGTTGACCTGCAGTCACCTGAGATTGTTTTGCGGGAACAGGACACCGTTACCCTCACTCGTCCTTGATCCACACTGTCACGGGGCCCCACTTTAATCAATCAGAGTATAAGTGACACAAACAGTATTTTGCCAGTCTATATTAGTTCCTTCTGTCGTCTTTCTTCTCTTTCTTTCACAAAAGTCTCTCAGGGGAGATTCGACAAACCCTCAAACAGCGACACCACCACCACCGCAGTCAGACACACGAGTGTCTCATTCACTCTTTGTGAGTACTCCATGTTTGATTCCGGCCTGATCATGGAGATGCATTAGGGCGGACACACATTGCACCAACGGGTGTCTGCAGTTCGTTCCATGCCACTCTCACTTCCACCGAGTCGATTGCAGTGTCTTCTCACAAGACCAGTACATCATCTTCTCGCTTAAACTGTTAAAGGGCAGCATAGCAGAGAGTTGCTGCAGCCCACTTGCTTGCAGCCTCCCTGATCCTCCATATCGTCGACGAAATCAAAGCTGTTGTCTATCTTTATTAGTCACGAGAACTACAAGAACACACGGAAGAATGTTCAGGTAGAAGAAGCTTGGATCTGAGCAGTCATAAGCGACGGACGATCTCGCAGTCTTTCAATAGACAGTCTCATGCCATGCCAGCACCCCCAGGCAGTTTGCTGACCGTCTGTTCCCACTGAACCAACCACACCAGTAGGGCATGAAGATATCTCTGACCAGGGGGTGAGCCAGATCAACCGTCTGTCTTGTCAGACACGAGAGCCACAAAAGCAAAAGCTGTGTCATCGAGAGTAGATCCAGGTCTGTGGTTATTTGGAAACAGTCCTCACGACTTTCGATCCATCAGTGTTGGTGCACTCGCACTATCACTTCATTCATGTTGAGTGTGTGGTGCAGACAGATGAGGCTGCTGTGGAGGCTGTAGCGCTTGTGGGTGTCGTCATCCTTTAGTCCTTGCGACTTGGTGTTTGCCAACACTGCAACCGTGTGAGGGGCACTGTAGTGCGAGCGGGGTGCGTTGTAATCCAGTTGGAGGGCGTGGAGAGTATCAGTGTTAGTTGTGTACACGTCAGCAATCACCAATTGCAAGGCTCCCCCTGGGCGTCAGCAGTGTTCGAGTTACTGTTTGTAGACAGAACGAACCCCTCTTCAATGGCAAGTCCTAACTCTGGATGACGAAATGTGAGTGCAATTACCGGAATCATGGTTGTCGAGTGGCACAAGGGAATGCCATAGCACAACAGCTGGGATGGTGACTGAGCTGTGGCTTCCATGGTCACACACCTCGGAGTCGCTGTGTCTCTGTGTGGGAGATAATAAAGTCTATATCAATTTGAGTTATCGTTGATCGACTCAGATTATCCCACCTTGCTACTGTACAAGTATGTACTTGTCATTACCACGACAATCGAACTGATTCAACATGGCGAGGAACACAACGTCACTGCGCCGTCCTTCCGCTGCCCTCTTCTCACGTCAGCTCCAATTACTACCGGCTTGAAGCGGCAATGCAGAGACACCAACACCACACTGAAGCGGTCGGCGACAAATCACCAACAGGCTGACGACCTATCCCCATATGGCTAGTAGAACGCCTACAAGTTCGAACACAACAGCCTATGCTAGGGGTAAGCCAAGTACAACAGCAGCACTTACTGAGGTACATCCAAGTCACCTACCAGAGACATCGCCCAAGACCTCTCTCGCCCAGAGGTACACCCAAGCCCAGCTGTGTTTCCGATTGGAAAGAATGCGTCCCATCCACTGACTTCAACACCGTCGCGTCCTCTACTTCGCTCAACATCTCAAAACCACCTCATGCCGATACTTCCAGAACATGCCGACCACAAACGCACTGGGATCTCTGTTAGTTCTCGACCAGCCTCGACACAGTTGGCCGTGCACACCAATGAACGTGGGACCAATGCCCTGACATCACGCCGCAATGGATGTCCCTCCATCCATGGTACTGCCAGAAATTTACTGAATCCAAGCTACACCTGGGATGCCCCTCAATGCGTCTCAAGAGTAACCCTGGGACATGGCAGAGGCAGACACCACCCAAGACCAAGGGTGGTGTGGTCACATGGCTACACGCGCTCTTCAAAACCATTGGACGGTCCAGGACAACGGATACTCTGGCCAAATCGTGGTCACACATTCTAGGGGCTAGTCATCAGGCACATGAGTTACAACGACGTCTCGACCCTGTCAGCTGGTCACTTGGAACTGGTGTTGAAACTAAAACAGGCTTATGACAGCCCAAGGCGACTGCCTTCGGTTATTCAACGGGTATTTCCACTCTCGTATTCGCTTATGCGATGAGCGGCCCGGACGGCCCGGACGGCCCGCGACGGTTATCGTACTCGCTTATGCGATGAGCGGCCCGGACGGCCCGGACGGCCCGCGACGGGTATCGTACTCGCTTATGCAATGAGCGGACCGGACGG
>ULGQ01000002.1:3322317-3391294 GCA_900519045.1 Yarrowia divulgata | reverse complement strand
ACACCAATTATCCGAATGAACTGTTCCTCTCGTACTAAGTTCAATTACTATCAGATTTCATGAGTGGGGGGGCTGAGTTGTTGAGAGTAGTAGAGACCATTGTATATTGTAGACGACTTTAGTGTGATTTAGCTGGGTCGCTGTGAAGTGTTTCCTTGTTCCAGTTCCATGTTCAAGTCCGGGCTCCGTTCAAGTCCTGCGTTCCGTTCAAGTTCCGCGTTCCGTTCCGTGTTCCTGTCCGTGTTCCTTCCCGTGTTCCGTTTCGTCATGCCGTGATCCGAGTCCACCCCTGCATTGGCCGTTGAGTAGCCCTAAGCTCCAATCNCGTTCCGTTCCGTGTTCCTGTCCGTGTTCCTTCCCGTGTTCCGTTTCGTCATGCCGTGATCCGAGTCCACCCCTGCATTGGCCGTTGAGTAGCCCTAAGCTCCAATCTGTAGCTTCAATACCACATAAATGTATATCAGAGAACACCTGATAGGAATATGCAGGCATGAGTATATCAGAGCATAGCTGATAGTGATTGACACCCATGAACGACATGCGTCTGCATCATGCAGTTGTTACCCCTGGTATGTGGTAGAAAGATAGCCTCCTTGAAACACAGTAGAGCGTCCACTTCGTTCGAGTTACCACAGACTAGCTTGAACGAGTATGAAAGAGATTCTCGCGCCGATATCAGTTCCTGCCTTTTCCACAAAGCTCTACGATGAATATTCACCAAGTTACAAAGTCCAACCCATCCCATTCTTCATTCTTTCAATTCCCTTCTTGCATTGGTATGTGCTTCCTTGCATGTACCCCTTACCTCTATCAAGTCGAACTCCTTCAATATACGGCCGATTGCTATAAATAAACCTGGGTTAGGGTAGCCACACAACCAGATCCAATCCAAGAAACCCCAAGAGTATCCATCTGTCATTCAGCTGTCACATTACACTGTTCTAGTCGCTGTTCTGCCTTGGATTAGACTTTCAAATCTCTCCAGACACGCTCGCTATAAGTTGAAATAATGAAAAGTGGAAGTTTACAGATGTGACGTCACAAACAATGATGACATAATAAACACTGAAATTAGGGCTGAATTGTCACATTTCACGTGATCTCGGACTTGTCCAACACCACCAAGTCTTGAATTCACACTACTAAGACTCCTTACTGCTGGATGTAAAGTGTTCAGTTGGAAGGGAGGCAATACCATAGTCACCCTTACAGTTGAGCTGTCAAGTAGCCAAGCATGCACCACTGCCTCATTTGTCAATGTCAAAGCCCCAAATACAGTAGCATCAAGAACAACATACACAGCAAGTCCAAGTACATTCCCCCCAATGATCATCCTATACGTAGACAAATAATTGAACTGCATAGAAGGAGCACAAGGAAACGCATAGGAGAAGATCATAGACAAAGGCTTCAGCAGCAGCTCCTAGGAATCCCAAGAGAAACAACAAACAGAAGCAACAAAGACAGACAAGGAGACATAGACAGCAGGGCCATACCCCACAGTTGACAGATCCACCTGTCAGAAACTAAAGACAACAAATAGATACCTATCATGAAGCAAAACAAAGAGCCCCTGTCACGAAGACAGACGCTGATGGACTTATCTTGACACTCTAGAATTTGAAGACAAGTCCAAGTGCTATAGAGGCCATCTCAGACGAACAAAGGGCTGTCCCAACTGCAGCAGTCCGAAACAACACGGCCGCATCTGACACCTCACAAAAGCCAAACAAATGAGGCAACTCCAAACAAAGACATCTCAGCCCCAAAGCCCCTCCAAATAATGTATATAGCCAAAGGAACACCCACAAAAACACCCCACTAAACGAAATGCTGACTAACGACACTACTTCGACATTTTAGACCGGGCGGAATGGCAACTAAAATCAACAAAACCACTGAGGTCATTACTCAGGGCAGCGACACCAACAAAACCCCAAAAAAAAGCCTCAACAACACTACTTACGCCCCAAAGTTAACCAATATTGAGCCCCAGTCCTCCAGATTTTTGCCAAACATCAGCCAGCTTTAAGCTTCAGATAACGAACTCTATTCCACACCCTCCCACGCTCACCTCAATTTTTGGGCCGGCTTTACCATTTATTCACTCTTTACCATTTATTCACTATTTTCTTTCCACTTTCCTTCACTTTTATCTCCCTCACACCACCATTAATCCCCCCAAAACCCCACCAGCTCGGCGGAAAAAACTTGGCGAAATTAAACGAAAAACATTACTAATCACTTCTCATCTCACTGACACCCTCCTCGAGTGCCATGGCCAGCACTCCAACCCAAGCAGGTCTTGAACCCGCCCAAGTTGGGTCTCTGACCCTCCCCATGGACTCCCTACCACCTTGTGTCGTCAATACAAGATGGTCCCGCCATAGGCAGGAACTCCTCGACTAATCTTAGCGAGATGGAGACACCCGTACTTGGAAGTACAACTATCCCCATTCTTACTAGCATTAGGCGCTTCACAGTGTGGTCGCGTGACCGGGTCGTCTCTGAGGTCAGAGAGTGCTGAGGGCAAGGTGCTCCCCATTCTACGGTACCCCTCAGAGCCTAGGATATCCCTTCTGGTAGTCAGGATTTGTTCAGGGCAAGGTGCTCCCCATTCCATGGCACTGTTCAAAGACAAGGGCATCCCTTCTGGCAGTCAGGATTCCTTCAGGGCAAGGTTCTCCCTGTTCTAAGGCACTGGACAGAGACTAGGGCATCCCTTACCGCAGTCAAGATTCGTTCAGGGCAAGGTTCTCCCCATTCTACCGTGTGCTGGACTGGAAACGGCATTCCTAGTGCCATTAGGACAGTTTCGAAACAAGCACTTCCCCTTTTGGTGGCTTGTTTTTGGTACAGCCCACGTTCCCCCTCAAAGTCTACCTGGGGCATGGCTCTCCTCATTCATTGCATCTGGTTGAGACACAGCTCACTTTGGCCCTCAGAGTCTACCTTGAATGTGGTCCTCCCCATTTGATGGAGCTGTTCGGGCGCAGCGTCCAGTGGCAACTTTGGGCAAGGCTCTCCCCATTCAGGTGAAGCCCCTTCCACAAGTGGATGTCAATTACAAGTCAGCTCTAGGTCGTGGAACCGGAGCTCTTGCTTGAACCATGCCATCCCCACCAAAAGACTCTTCTCTACACATCTCCAAACTAGATGAAGTTAGTTCTACCACTCTCATCTGCCCACCAACGGCCAGCTAGTCCGCCGCTGTGCTTTTCAGGTAGTCGGCGTGTTACCTATGCTGATCCTACAGTCGACAGTTGAAAAGTTGGTTGAACTGATCTTCCCCCATTTCGGTGATGCCTAGATTACTGTTTTCTTGAATAGCTAGGAGAGGTTGCATACTACCAATCCTTTTGTTAGACCTTACCAGCCTACCCATGACCACTCGGGCTCTCGCCTTTGTGGGTTGGACTTCACCTATATACCAGGTGACAGTCCCATGGGTGGTGGACCTTCGTCATATAGTATGTGCGAGAACAGCGGAGTGAGGAATGCGGTTAGTTCGACTAGTTTGGACATTTTCGAGCATGAAGGTGGGATACAGCATGGGCCTTTGGCAGTGCAGTTGTCTCTGTTTATGTGGTAGGGTGCGCTGCTTTGCGTTGGTGGAACCGACTGCACCTCTCCTTGGGCCTTTTTGTCGCGATATTGGGAGCTGGGAGTGGTTGCTGGTACTTTGGTGGGTCTTGTTACCTATGGGAGCGTCGAATAGTGTATACAACAGAGGTCGGTAGAATGATCTATTATGGTGAAAGATCATCGAATAAATGGAACAGCCTATAGATCTTTTGATATATGCTTGTGCTCGGTCGAAATTTTCGTCTGAAAGCTTCCAGATTTCGTTTACCGTGGTAGACTAATCAATATCGGTCGCGAGGAGTTTTAAAACAGTGTGATTCCAATTAAAATGCACATCCAGGATCTGAATTACGTGAAAAATATATGTATTTTTTTCTGGAACTCCCAGACCGCTTGTAATCCTTCTGGCGTATTTTCAATGATAGTAACTCCCCTATAATGCAAGTAAATACCCTAATGTCAATGGATTTATTATGCAACTAATTCAATTGAGAGCTAATCAGACCCAAACCACTTGTCGGCGTGTACTTCCGCGGTCTAAATCTCCTGGAGTGTGCTTGTCGCGCTCACTAATTACTTTGTAGATCCCCAAGTTTCAAGGTTCGTAATGTTGCCGGAATAATGGAAGTTGAAATATGACACATGCCAAGCCAGATTGATTCACCGCGGTTGAATACTCCTGGGAGGGCCACTTGTCTTGGTGACGAATATTCCGAGCGTTTTACCGTCTCCAAATACCCCATCCACTGATGACACAGTGTAAAGGGCTATGGGTAAATTAGAAAAAGGCATAATAGCAAGCAGAATTAATTCACGGCGGTCAGAAACGCATGGTAAAATACTAGATAATTTTGGAAATTCCCTGAACTTGTCGATAACACCTAAGAGAGATTAGTTCTTTTCTATGGGCTTCGTTCCGTGTCTCCTCGACCCCCGCTTACCCGATTGTTTATGCTCAAGTTTTGTGGTCATGAAACTTTGCACCGTTTGCTGAATTTAGTGGGAGACGGGAGTTATGGCACTGGTAGGATACAGGGTAATTTCATAGCTGGAAGCGAGGTTGGTGTTTTCCAGTACCACGGGACAATAAAAAGTCAAATATTTACCCAGCAGTTACCACAGCAGGATTTCTGAAGGAGGATCAAAGTTTGGATGGAAACCACAACCAAAACAAGGACGAAGCGGCTTTATCAAGGGGAGATCCTCAACCCGGCTCCTAATCAATTGACGTAAGTTCGGAACAACGGCACTCTCAACCCTCCCGTCTTATCCACGAGCTCTAGGCGTGTACTTACTGTCGTAGTGACCACATCATGTAAGGCGTTTAAAGCTATGAAGAAAAAAGGGTGGGGATAGCTCAGATCCGTTCCAAGCAGTACCAAAAGCTCCCAAATTGAGTCAGGTGTTCGACCAGAATATTTCGGACGCCCTTGGGAACAAATAAAGCTGTGCTGCGTAGACGTCGTAATAAAACCTGGCCAAAATACAGAAATGTTCAAGACTGAGGATATAGGAGAAGTAGAGCATACAAAGGGGGGCAAACCAGACAATTTACAAGCTGGCTTGGCTATCATTAGCATCTTATACTTTTTATGGCATCATGTACGAATTGCATCTGCGTCTGGGGAACGGCAGTACACAGATTACCGCTGGAGCTCCGTGGTCGCAGTATTTTTTGAAAATAAGCGCGAGGCCTCTCGTCTTCCAATGGAGGGAATGCATTCATTGCTTCGTAGCACCTGGGGCTCGTTTATTGTCAGCATTGGCTTTGTAGTGGCTCGAGGTGGACAGCTCCTGGTATCACTAGCAATACTCCATGATGAAGTCAAGAGCAGTGTAGTTGTAGGCTGTGGGGCTGACTGAGTAATCGTTTGTGCTCTCATGGCTGGTTGTGTCGCATGATGGACGGTCAGTGATGGTGCCCAGGAGGAATCCATAGTAGGAGCTCTGAATAGGTTATTGACACAGCCATAAGCCCTTCTAGGACTCGGGTCACTGTGAATTCAGTTGTGACCTGGTACACCACGATCCGTCTTGGCCTGTATTTCAGTGGACACTCAATTCAAACTCAGGACTGAAGGAGCACAGGCCGTACAAGTAGCCGTCGTATTAGGAGATGGAGAAGAAAACAATCGGCCCAATCTTAGCTCTGAAGTGTCATTGGGGGCCCTATATACTGTTCCAGTATCTTCTCGAATTTTTCCCAACACATCATGTGATCTTTATAAGCGTGAAGGAGTCGACAGCCTAATTCAAATTGATACCATTGATCCAATGTGCCATTCTAGATAACTATCAATCCCGTGAGAAACGGAACGGACAAAGGTCGAGGGTAAGAATCCAACTCGAAGTCATAATTGCCGGGCAACACCACATCTACGGCCCATAGACTCAACTGGAACTGGATGTGCCCCTATGTCTAGATCTCTCCTCCCCGGAGGTTACCTATAAGCCTCAAAAGCCATAGGTAGGAGGACTTCCAACTGATTTTCGACGGTATACGCTGATAAACCCCCATCTAGTTGGTCAGTCTACCTAGTTTGCTTCCCTCGCTCTACCTTCAAGAGCCTATAGCTTGATTTGTGTAGATTTGGTTGGAAGTATTGAGGTGCATGCATAATCGAATTAATTGCCTGAACATGCGACCTTAAAGCGTGTAAGGTTTATTGTGTTCCAACCACCAAAGTA
This sequence comes from Yarrowia divulgata, assembly GCA_900519045.1. Taxonomy (NCBI): domain Eukaryota; kingdom Fungi; phylum Ascomycota; class Dipodascomycetes; order Dipodascales; genus Yarrowia; species Yarrowia divulgata. The sequence continues at coordinate 3,385,021 of ULGQ01000002.1, read as the reverse complement.
GTATCTCGCTGTATAGAAAGCCCCTTTCATCCCGTGTTTCCTGTTTCCAGGTATAGGGACACCATCGACCTCTGAACAATATCCCATCATTAGTTTTGAACTGTGCTCGGTTGTCACAAACAGCAAGGGATGAACGTTTTAAATGCCGGATGTTGCCAGTGGACTATTAAATGATTAACCAACACAGACAGCTAGGTGCCGGTAACAGCAACGGCTCAAGATCAAAACCACGAAAGAGAACACTAATTCTCTACCAGCGATTGTGGCCGTTATTGTTAGGACCTGCTGACACCTGTCTGCCAGTACTTGTAGGGAGAGCCCGTCTCGGGGGAGAAGTGAATATCCCTCCAACATTTGGATGCATTATTGCTTGTTCACATGGAGACAGTTCGTTAAATAACAAGTACTGTATGCGACAACGGGAATGCCTGATATGAGTAGAGGTGATCAGAATCGGATAAATTGGTGGCTTGGTACAAGGCCGTGGGGATGGGTAGATAAGTAAGCGAGGGTGGAGGATTCAGCTATGGAAGGGGATTAAGCTATGGAAGAGGATTAAGCTATAGAAAAGAATTAAGCTATAGAAAAGGATTAAGCTATAGAAGAGGATTAAGCTATGGAAACTAAGGGTGGACGGGAGTGAGGGTACCCGCTGCGGGCCGAGCGGTCCGTCCGGTCCGTCCGGTCCGCTCATCGCACAACCGAGAGCACGATCACAACGGGAGTGAAGGTACCCGTCGCGGGCCGTCCGGACCGCTCATTGCATAAGCGAGGACGGGAGTGGGGATACCCGTCACGGGCCGCCCGGGCCGTCCGGTCCGCTCATCGCATAAGCGAATACGATACCCGTCGCGGGCCGTCCGGGCCGTTCGGGCCGCTCATCGCATAAGCGAGTACGATACCCGTCGCGGGCCGTCCGGGCCGTCCGGGCCGCTCATCGCACAAGCGAATACGGGAGTAGAGATACCCGTTGAATAACCGAAGGCGGTCGCCTTGGGCTGTCATAAGCCTGTGTCAGTTTCAACAGCAATTCCAAATAACCAGCTGACAGGGACGAGACGCCGCAGTAACTCATGTGCCTGATTACTGGCTCCTAAAATGTGTGACCACGATTTGGCCAGAGTATCCGTTGTCCTGGACCGTCCAATGGTTTGGAGAGCACTTGTAGCCATGTGACCACACCACCCTTGGTCTTGAATGGTGTCTCCCTCTGTCATGTCCCAGGGTCACTCTTGAGACGCATTGAGGGGCATCCCAGGTGTAGCTTGGATTCAGTTAATCTCTGGCAGTACCATGGAAGGAGGGACATCCATTGCGGCGTGACGTCAGGGCATTCGTCCCACGTTCATTGGTGTGCACGGCCAACTGTGTCGAGGCTGGTCGAGAACTAATAGAGATCCCAGTGCGTTTGTGGTCGGCATGTCCTGGAAGTATCGGCATGAGGTGGTTTTGAGATGTTGAGCGAAGTAGAGGACGCGACGGTGTTGAAGTCAGTGGATGGGACGCATTCATTCCAATCGGAAACACAGCTGGGCTTGGGTGTACCTCTGGGCGAGAGAGGTCTTGGGCGATGTCTCTAGTAGGTGACTTGGATGTAAGTGCTGCTGTTGTACTTGGCTTACCCCTAGCATAGGCTGTTGTGTTCGAACTTGTAGGCGTTCTACTAGCTTCATGGGGATAGGTCGTCAGCCTGTTGGTGATTTGATGTCGACCGCGTCAGTGTGGTGTTGTGTCTCTGCATTGCTGCTTCAAGCCGGTAGTCATTGGAGCTGACGTAAGAAGAGGGCAGCGGAAGAACGGTGCAGTGACGTTGTGTTCCTCGCCATGTTGAATCAGTTCGATTGTCGTGGTAATGACAAGTACCGGTACTTATAGCAAGGTGGGATAATCCGAGTCGATCAAAGATAACTCAAATTCAGATAAACTTTATTATCTCCCACACAGAGACACAGGATATTCGGATGTGTGTGACCATGGATTTCACAGCTCATTCACCATCTCCAGCTGTTGTGCTATGACATGCCACCCGACAACAATGATTCCGGCAATTGCACTCACATTTCGTCTCCAGAGTTATGACTTGCCATTGAAGAGGGGTTCGTTCTGTCTACAAACAGTAACTCGAACACTGCTGACGCCCAGGGGGAGCCTTGTAATTGGTGATCGCTGACGTGTACACAACCAACACTGATACTCTCCACGCCCTCCGACTGGATTACAACGCACCCCGTCTGCACTACAGCGCCCCTCGCACGGTTGGAGTGCTGGCAAACACCAAGTCGCAAGGACTGAAGGAGGAGGACACCCACAAGCGCTACACCCTCCACAGCAACCTCATCTGTCTACACCTCACACTCAACATGAGTGAAGTTATAGTGCGAGTGGACCAACACTGACGGATCGGAAGCCGTGAGGACTGTTTACAAACAACCACAGACCTGGATCTACTCCCGATGACACAGCTTCTGCTTTTGTGGCTCTCGTGTCTGACAAGACAGCCCTGTTATTCTCAATCGCCCCCTAGTCAGAGGTTTCTTCATGCCCCATGGGTGTGGTCGGTTCTGTGAGAAAGACGGGAGGTAAACTGCCTGGCGGTGCTGGCATGGCATGAGGCTGGTTATTTGAAAGACTGCGAGATCGTCCGCCGCTTATGCTTGCCCCAGATCCAAGCTTCTTCTACCAGAACATTCTTCCGTGTATTCTTTTAGTTCTCGTGACTAATAAAGGTAGACAACAGTTTCGATGTCGTCGAGGATATGGAGGATCACAGAGGCTGCAAGCAAGTGGGCTGCAGTAACTCTCTGTTATGTTGCCCTTTAACAGTGTGAGCGAGAAAATGGTGTACTAGTCTTGTGAGAAGACACTGCAATCGACTTGGTGGAAGTCAGAGTGGCATTGAACGAACTGCAGATACCCGTTGGTGCAATGTGTGTCCACCCTAATGTATCTTCATGATCAGGCCAAATCAAATAAGGAGTACTCACAAAGAGTGAATGAGACACTGGTGTGTGATTGCAAGCCACAGACAGTCGTGTGTCTGACTGCGGTGGTGGTGGTGTCGCTGCATGAGGGTTTGTCGAATCTGCCCTGAGAGACTTTTGTGAAAGAAAAAAAGAAGGAAGACGAGCAGAAGGAACTAATATAGACTGGCAAAACCTGTTTGTGTCACTTATACTCTGATTGATTGAAGTGGGGCCCCATGACAGTGCGGATCAGAAGACGAGTGAGGGTAACGGTATCCTGTTCCCGACAATCTCAGGTTACCGCAGGTCAACTGGGTAAGCAGTTACCCGCTCGCCTCATTGTGTATGTAGAGCTTTTACGTCTCTAACCTCTACAGTAACTCCATGGAACGTGCAAATGTGCGAATAGTCGTTAGCTACCCCCCATATACGCTTTGTCGACGCTTGTAAACAAACATTGGGACAAACAGACAGCTTGTGGATATGCTGGGGGGTCTGAGCTTCTAGAGCTGGCTTTTGGTACTACCATCAATTGCTAAAATGTATAGTCGTCCAGCGTGACACCGCACTAATACATTGCTTCGGTTTGTCCACCTAGATCTTCTTCTCTGTGCCTGCGTCTGTGCTGCGCAATTGAAAGTCAAACCTAGTGTGGGGTCTAGCGATGTTGTCGAGGACGAAACCACGCTCGTCACAGAACGGATATCTCCTTGACACATAGATGATAGAGTACCAAATTGATTGGTTTGCTCTTTTAGAGCTAGGCGTACTTCCTTGAGCCGAATAGATGAATGACCCAGTCTTTTTGACAACCATCTCTTCCGATAACTACTTGCCCCCGCAGCTGTAAAGTCAAGAGCTGCCAGCGAGGAAACAAGCGGTGTCCTCAATACAGTCGCCACCGGCGAACTGGTTGGTGTAAGGGACTTTTGGAACCAGAGGTTGTGCTTAGAAGGTGTGAGCTCCGTAACTGCCTCCATTACAAATTAGAAGGCTGAGAAATTGTGGAGCTCTTCCCCACAAGACACAGTATCCAAAGTCTGGTATCGTACTAGGTGGAAGGAGAAAATGACGCATGCAAACAAACATGAATATGAGGGCGCATACATGCAGCTTAGAAAGCACAAAGTCAGACGCCGAGTTCCGAGAGAGGCAAGACGACCGGGAGATTGCAAGGCATTCCAACACACCGAGGACCAGGATCTATTGAGCTATCCAGATGGAGATCGGCACTATGTACCAGAAAGCTTTCAGAATCGACGCCATAGCTACATTACCTCACATTGGGGGGTGTATGGATATACACAGTGCACAGACACGCGGGGTTTAGGGGCTATGACTAAAGATTTATCCAACCAAGGGTCATTACGCGTCAAATTCGGTCGATTTTGGTCGATTTTGGTTAAGTTCCGGTCGAGTCCGGTCGATTTCGGTCGGTTTCGGTCGGTTTCGGTTGTTTTCGGTCGATTATGGTTGAACTTCGGTCGATTTTGGTCGATTTTGGTTAAGTTCCGGTCGAGTCCGGTCGATTTCGGTCGGTTTCGGTCGGTTTCGGTTGTTTTCGGTCGATTATGGTTGAACTTCGGTCGATTTTGGTCGATTTTGGTTAAGTTCCGGTCGAGTCCGGTCGATTTCGGTCGGTTTCGGTCGGTTTCGGTTGTTTTCGGTCGATTATGGTTGAACTTCGGTCGATTTTGGTCGATTTTGGTTAAGTTCCGGTCGAGTCCGGTCGATTTCGGTCGGTTTCGGTCGGTTTCGGTTGTTTTCGGTCGATTATGGTTGAACTTCGGTCGATTTTGGTCGATTTTGGTTAAGTTCCGGTCGAGTCCGGTCGATTTCGGTCGGTTTCGGTCGGTTTCGGTTGTTTTCGGTCGATTATGGTTGAACTTCGGTCGATTTTGGTCGATTTTGGTTAAGTTCCGGTCGAGTCCGGTCGATTTCGGTCGGTTTCGGTCGGTTTCGGTTGTTTTCGGTCGATTATGGTTGAACTTCGGTCGATTTTGGTCGATTTTGGTTAAGTTCCGGTCGAGTCCGGTCGATTTCGGTCGGTTTCGGTCGGTTTCGGTTGTTTTCGGTCGATTATGGTTGAACTTCGGTCGATTTCGGTCGATTTCGGTTATGTTTCGGTCTATTTAGGTCAATTTCAACGATCTTCGGGAGGGGTTGCAGAAGTCTGGGGAAGTGGAGGACTAAACGAGTGATCGTTTGGCAGGAGGATCGGTCATATCAGTTTATCCGTGGGGGTGGCGTAGCAGACTGTGAACTTATCGGCGTTATTGTGTCTAGACAGTGGAAGTCATGTGAGGAGTAGATCAGACAATCTTCTGTCGCACAATCTCAGAGGACCAAGAGATATCGGCCCCTGTTTCAACAGTTGGATTTGTAACCAGACTCGCCATCCCTTCTTTTCGGATTCCACGAACTCATTAGCGAATCTCCTACACAAGGTTGGTTCACCAGAGCAACTCTGGGTCAGCTACATTGAGCCAGAGCAATTCGTGGCCAGTCAAATCGGTCACGATAGCTCTGACTACTGTAGTTCATTCCCATACATGTACTGTACTGTCATCTGATGATCTACGTTCTATAAGTCTCAACACTCTGTGTCAGGTGGAAGAAGCAGACAAGCCAGAAGACTTGGGCGTTTCAGAAACTTCTTGGGCGTCAAATCCGGTTAACTTGCCGTCAGTGCTGAGTTTCTCAGCATCCCCTGAAGCATTGTCAGCACATTCACCACCGTGTTCTGGACTTCAGACATTGCCCAGGTCTCCCTAGAGTTGTAATCGGTGGAACCGTCAATCTTCTGGTAGAAAGAGGACAGTGCTTGCTTGGCCTGTCGCCCTTTTCGTGTGCAATCCGTGGCTGTAGAGAGATAGGTCGAAACAAGTTGGTAAGGCATGTGCCCTGGTGTGTCGGACTGGTGCCATTCGCGTCGTCGTGCTCGGGTGTTGCGCGGTTCGTGTTGAAGTTTAATCTACCAGTGGCGGCATCATCTGATTGAGCACACTAGCTTGCATCGGTAGCTTAGAATCCAATTCGAGATCATGACGTGTATGTACTGTTCTCATGCTGGCGTTGTGTTTGAGGGTATTCGTGCTTGGATTTGTGAGCGTGGTGTCAAAATTATCGGTGAGCGTCAATGAGTCGTCCAACAGCACAAACAGTTGCGCAATTCATTTCCATATGTACCTGAAACATCGGAAAAGAGCCTCCCCCGATATATAGTGGCCTTGCTTACATGCTTTTCTGCTTTCCTGAAACCTCACATACAACTCGGCCCCTTGTGTTCTTTCCACATCAAGCAATGATGCGACCAGTCCGTAGCCACAGCAATAGCCTGTGTTAAAACTCTCCGTAGCTGGCGCAACAGAGAAAGGAGCTTTTCACGAGTATTTTGATACCATACACTTCTTGTTAGTCTCGAACATAAACTGAACCAACGCAATTCTCAGTCTTCTGTGATTTCTAAATGTGCTGCATGGCTTTTGTGGTAGGGAACACAATATTCACGAGCCTTGCAGGCTCGTTGTCGTGGTACAAGTACTGTACTGTACTGAAGCTACAGTATGTACCAGTACAGAACTCGGACTCTACGACTACAGAACTAAATACTGGTGGTTTGAGTAATAATTGGTATACTAAATTGATTATTTGTTTTGAGAGTTAAAAAGAAAACAGATGAGAAGCTTGAAAAAAGTGGTCTTGAAAAGTAGACGAGAATTGAACTGTCTAGGCCATCATAGCGAGAAGAGGAAGGGCAACAAGGGCACCAACCGACACAGTAAAGCCACTGTTGGCCTGACGGGCAGCATCGGCTGGGGACTGCTGCTCGGAACCAGACCTGGAGCCGGAGGGGTCAGAAGAGCCGGAAGAGCCAGAACCAGGGAAGCCTTCTTGGCCTGCCGCGGAACTACCTGAGTTGGAGTACCCGCCTCCAGAAATGTTACCGACGCTGTTAGAACCTCTTCCAGAACTGTTGGAGTTGTCTCCAGATGTGCCAGAACCTCCAGCCACGCCACCTCTGCTACCAGCGGGGACAGTGACATAAACAATAAGGGTTCCCTCAGAAATGGCTCTTCCGGAATTACTGCTAGAGGAGGCACGATCGAAGCCAGCAGTTACATAAACAGTAATAGTAGCAGTAGGTGCAGGAGTGACAGTAGATGTGATGGTAGTTTCAGCCACAGTCTCCTGCCCAAAGAACTCCCCCTTTGAATTAGTTAGAATCTCTTTGCCTGCAGTGGGACCTGTGACAATGTTGGTAGAGACAGGGGCCTTGGTGACCTGCTCATAGAGACCCCCTTCATCATTGGTTAGAGTGGCAGTGCCTGCAGCAGAGCCAGCGACAGTGTTGGTCGAGACGGGAGCCTTGGTAACCTGCTCATAGAGGTCGCCTTCATCATTGGTCAGGGTGGCAGTGCCTGCAGTAGGGCCAACGACAGTGTTGGTCGAGACTGGGGCCTTGGTAATCTCCTCATAGAGATCGCCATTATCATTGGTAAGAGTGGCGGTGCCTGCAGTAGGGCCAACGACAGTGCTGGTCGAGACTGGGGCCTTGGTAACCTCCTCGTAGGGTTCACCGTCAGTATTGGTAAGAGTGGCAGTGCCTGCAGTAGGGCCAACGACAGTGTTGGTCGAAACTGGGGCCTTGGTAACCTCCTCGTAGGGTTCACCGTCAGTATTGGTAAGAATGGCAGTGCCCGCAACATGTCCAACGACAGTGTTGGTTGAGACAGGGGCCTTGGTGACCTGCTCATAGAGATCGCCACCATCATTAGTTAGAGTAGCAGTGCCCGCAACAGGTCCAGCGACAGTGTTGGTCGAGACGGGAGCCTTGGTAACCTGCTCATAGAGGTCGCCTTCACCATTGGTCAGGGTTGCAGTGCCCGCAACAGGTCCAACAACAGTGGTGGTAGAAACAACACTCTTAGCACCGGTGGCCTTTGTAACCTGCTCATAGAGGTCTCCGTCAGCATTGGTTAGAGTGGCTGTTCCCACAACAGGTCCGACAACAGTGTTGGTTGAGACAGGGGCCTTGGTGACCTGCTCATAGAGATCGCCACCATCATTGGTTAGAGTAGCAGTGCCCGCAACAGGTCCAACGACAGTGTTGGTTGAGACAAGGGCTTTGGTAACCTGCTCATAAAGATCGCCTTCATCATCGGTTAGAGTGGCAGTGCCCGCAGAAGGTCCAACAACAGTGTTGGTTGAAATGGGAGCCTTGGTAATCTCCTCATAAAGATCGCCTTCATCATTGGTTAGGGTGGCAGTGCCCGCAGAAGGTCCAACAGTGTTGGTCGAGACGGGAGCCTTGGTAATCTCCTCATAGAGATTGCCTTCATCATTGGTTAGAGTGGCAGTGCCCGCAGAAGGTCCAACAACAGTGTTGGTTGAAATGGGAGCCTTGGTAATCTCCTCATAAAGATCGCCTTCATCATTGGTTAGGGTGGCAGTGCCCGCAGAAGGTCCAACAACAGTGTTGGTCGAGACGGGAGCCTTGGTAATCTCCTCATAGAGATCGCCATTATCATTGGTAAGAGTGGCGGTGCCTGCAGAAGGTCCAAAAACAGTGTTGGTAGAGACGGGAGCCTTGGTGATCTCCGCATAGAGATCGCCATTATCATTGGTAAGAGTGGTGGTGCCTGCAGTAGGGCCAACGACAGTGTTGGTCGAGACTGGGGCGTTGGTAACCTCCTCGTAGGGTTCACCGTCAGTATTGGTAAGGGTCGCAGTGCCTGCAGTGGGGCCAATGACTGTGTTGGTCGAAACTGGTGCTGCAGTAATCTCTTCATAGTAGTTACCATTGGTGTCTGTCAAAGTGGCAGTGCCTGCAGTGGGGCCAATGACTGTGTTGGTCGAAACTAGCGTTGCAGTAACCTCTTCATAGTAGTCACCATTAGTGTCTGTGAAAGTGGCAGTACCGGCACTGCTTCCAAGCACTGTAGTAGTGGAGACAGGAGTGGCAGTAACCCTCTCGAAGTAGCCGCCGCTGGGGTCTGAAACAGTTTCTGTTCCAGGTGAGCGGCCTGGCACTGTTGTCGTAGAAGATACGGTGACGAAATCAACTGCAGCCAGTCCATATCCAATGGGCAATCCATTAATTCCCCGGCCTTGAGCAACACAAACATCAATGGGATTACTGATGGGCCGTCGATAATTTCCAGTATAATGAAAACAGGCTTGGGAATCTGTTCCACTCATTTTACCCTGCGCGGAAATAAAAACACCATCAGCCCATGATACATGCATCTCGGGCAATTTGTCAAAATCAAGTCGAGAGGTGGTGGTGGTGGCATTAGTGAAACTGTTATTGGGCGGTGCTGAATCGGCGTCATAGGGAACGCCATCTTCGGGAGTTTCGTATCCCGGAACATAATAGACGTAATAGGCATCAAACATCCCCCATGGGTTGCTCTCGATTGGCTCAAATACGAAACCACTCAGAGCATCCAAATTATTGAAGTAGATTGGTGGATGATATATTTCCCCTCCCTGAACAACAAAGGAGCTAATCTCTGAAAGGAGGTATTCACCCTGGCGTCTGAACTCAAGTCTAACCTTCTCTGTGTCTATCAAATTATCAATTGGGGGGGCTAAGGGATTGATAACAATGGAACTAGAGAAAGAACCAACGGTAACGGCATTGTTACCATCGGAAATGGAGGTATCAACGAGGAATTCAATACTGAAAGATCCAGGAGCAATGGTAAGGTCAATAAGATCTGGATTGTCAAAGAAGGTAGTAGCAGTTGCTCTGAACGAGAAGTTGTCGTCAGTTGCAACCACATGGAAAAGTTGATGTTTGTCTTGGCTCTCAATGTGGAAATCGTAGATGACGGACACGTTAGAAGAAGCGGAATAATCCGCAAGAGGCCCTTGGAGAGTGAAATCGAAGTAATCCCCACCTTTCAAGGTGGAGACAGTATCCTTGTCAAAGGTGAATCCAATTTCGGCCTCCCATGTATCCCACCTGTTACCAGTGTTGGAGGCAGAGTTCTGGGCCAGATGGGCAGTGATTGAAGTGATTGGGCTGGTCAAGACAGCCTGGGCCAAGACTGAAGCCACTTGAAATAGGAGAAGAAGAATTGCTGGCGATTTCATTGGTACTTAGATCTCCTACTCTGTGGCTGCCTTTTTATATTTCTAGATGAACTGGAGTACTTGGTGTAACATTAGTGGTAGGGACGTATTTCGTAACAGCTTGTCATGCTGCGTCCATGTTTAGCTTACTTCTGAACTACAATCACTGCTTTTGAGTTAGCTCTCTCTCTCCATACATAGGTAGCATCACAAGAGCGGCGTGTAGACATCTCACTCTCAATATGTTAGTCTTTGATGCAAGATTCGTGATTTACACTTCTTTGTACCAGGGTGAATGATTTGGCTCACCAGTCTCATTAGTACCGGTAGCAATGGTGACGTTTTGGGGGAACCAAATCCGAAAGCAGAGAGAAATGTGGGGGTTACATCTGAGCCAAATCGTGTGTGCTACACTACATCTGAGCCATCTCCTTCTTTCAAGCGGGCTCAAATGTCGCGCCTTTAATTAGTCTGAAATTCTCCTGTTTTGCGTACGGAGTACCAGTAAAGTTGAATCAACGGTTTTTTGGGCCTCGCCCGCCCCTCCTAATCACGTACTAGAGCTCCGATATAATATAATATCGTAGTCCAAGCCCTTGCAGTAGCACCGTGCACTAGCTCCAGTAGTTCGCGTGCTAAGAGTTCTATGACCAAGCTGTACTACACCTCGTTCTCTCATAATTGAGTAGCCAGAAGACGGTTTTCTAGCCAATGAAGAGACTCATCGTCTGTAATGTAGAGGCCTGTAGTTTTTGTACGTAGCTTTGCCATCCCATCTGGTTATCTCACAAAACTGCGCACTTCATGAAAAAATAGACTGGTGTAACCTCCACAGTTTTCACACACAGGATTGGCCGATCATGACTTTCTCAGTCTCCAACAGAACCTCTCATAGGCACATGTGGGGTTGTATTTTTACAATATTGTGGAATTCATGTTGCCCTTCCGTTCTGGTATCCTCGAATTACCCGATGTGGAATAAAGTTAGTTACCACCATTTACCCGTCAAATTGAGCGGCTCATGGTAACATTCACATAACTGTAGCTTCGATATACTGTAGCTAGCACCGCCTCATCTAGATGCCGTTGGAATAATCAGGGTACTGTTGCTGAAACATGTATTCCCATAGCGTATCAGGTCGTTACAATAGCTGCATGAACAGAGTAACATTTGAAAATAAGCATACCCAATGCAGGTGAAAATGTGGGGGTTACACCATCCATATTGGGAAGAGATAAAGCAATTTTTCTGCGCAGTCTAAAACAGAACTGTCAGATCATACGGACCGCCAGCTTTCAAGACGGGATATGGAGTTTCAGCACAACGTTCGGTGTTTCCATGTGCGTCCAATCCCAAGCAATGACTCTTGAATTTTGGCTTCCTGGCACACAAAGACAATTACAAGCCGCAAGGCACTTATTATACTTGCTGTATTAGCTATTCACCAAGATTCTGGCCCCATAATGGCACCCGCCGATGTACTCAAGGCTCTGCACGAGTTCTAGCAAGTCTAATCACTCAGGTTGCACTCGTGTGGCTCTTACAGTTGTGACGGTTAAGTGTTCGCTGTAGCTCGTTACACTGTCCCAGTTACACTTTACATGTATTGTAAACGCCCGCTGTAGCTCCCCTCTTCCATTCAACCTCCCTCATCGCGCTCGCCACTCGCTTTTTTTTCTTCGCGTCAGACTTGGCCTTGAGGTAGACCGGGCACTCGAAGACTCGGTGTCCCTCTCCACAGCCACCGCAACGGCCACTACCCAGTCGCTCCATGATCTGCTCGGCGGTGGCTCCGGCGAGTCGGCTAGCGGAGATCAAGGTGGACAGCCGGTCATCCGAGCCGGAGTTGGAGGGCTGAGCTGAGGTGGCGGTCTGACCTCGAGTCTTGCAAACGGGTTTGAGTCTAGACGGATCGAAGTTAGAGGAGGTGTTAGCCAGCCAGCCCTCCTCGTAGAAGGTCTCGGTGGGGTCGGCGCTTGCCTTGCCCTTACTGGCCTTGTCCCAAGCCTCCTCTACAAAAGAAAAGAACTTGTTCATGGCCTCGAGGGGGTGGTCGGTGCTGTCGATGGCAGCGATCAGCTTGGGACCCAGCTCGGTCATGCCCAGGTGGTTCTGCAGTTGCTCGATCAGGGACACGGCACGGTGGCGCGAGTCCGTGAGGAGCAGAAGCCAGGATCGGACGTAAAGCCACTCGGCCACGTCGCCGTAACGGCCAGGGGCGTTGTTGCTATGGGAGGTGTAGTCCAGGATGATAAGGTCGACCTTGTGGGAGTAAAGGTCGCGGAGCAGAGCCAGACGGATGTCAACCCAAGATCGGCCAAGACTGGGGCAGTCGAGACAAGCAGGCAGCATCTTCTTGACTTCGTCCCACACGACTGCGACCGTGAGGTTGTTGACACGGTAGTCAGGGATCCAACCACTGACGGTAACGTCAACATGGTACAGCCACTGGACGAGTAGCCAAGCATGCTGGGGGTCACATGACACCGTGGGCGCAGGCTTGCGCTTGAGCAGCTCGGTGAGCACCCGCTTGAGGTCGTCACGATCCTCGTTGGTGAAGTCAGGGGCTTCTCCGTCGTCGGGGTTGACGTCAGGACGAAGGTTCAAGAGGTTGATCATTTGGGCATGTCTGAAGAAGGCGTAAGCCGGAGCGGAGCCGGCGATTTCGGTGAGAACGATGGTGTCAGCCATTGGAAAAGATGGGTGGGCAGCGGAAGATTGTGGAGTCGTTGTGGACGGTTGAGTGAAGCAATGAGCTCGTCAGCCGAATGGTTGTCCCTGGATCGCGAAAAGAGGAGCGCTACCACCCAATTCAGACTGGTGCGGGAGGGATCGTCAGGCAGGATCACGAGACTGGAGTTAGTCGAGTTGGTGAAATATCCGTGGAATCGAGATACCGGGACTAGTTACACTGTCATAATTGTTTTATGCGTGACCACAAATACGCATGCAGACCAGGGTTTACCCCGCAAGGGCACGGGAACGTCTGAAGAGGATAAGTCTGGGCGGCCTCAAAGATTTTAGAAAGCCCTCGCCGACGGCAGTTCTCGTTGGACTTGTCAGTGTAAATTAATACAGTATCTTGATTGTCTAAGGCACTGTAGCTACTGTAGTGTTTTATAAGTATACGTGCCTCTCGCATCATCACGGAACGCGTCTGTATCTAATTACACAGATTTAGATAATTTGGAGGGAGCGACACCTCGAAACGTGTTGGGTTATGACATGATACTGTCTTGTGTGCTTAGAATGACTCTGCATGTCCCTCTAACAAGTCAATTACACCTTAGAAAGTTGGGTTGATGATTCGTGCCTGGATCAAGCCTGCAGGTGCTAATTAGCGCGCAGCCTGCAGCATTTACAGGTGAGCCGCGTTGCTTCCGAGAGGTGACAGCTACAGGTTGACCTGTCAAAGGGTTTGCTTCTGAGTGGCGACCTTTAACGAGCCAGTGCTGTGCGATGCATACACTTGTATATTTCTTCCCGCAAGCGATCCCCTGTTACGCGTCTTGTAGTGTCTTAGAAACGCGTGTGGCAATCATGCATGGTATCTGCACGACCTGTTCAACCTTTGCAAAAGGAGGCCCCGAGCCACAAAGCATCCCGCACGCGAATGAATCGACCATTGACGCGCTGAATCCTCGAAGACGCTCGCTACGCACACACATCTGCATAATTTCTTTGAATGCCACTTACACTCAAGACGACACTCCCCCATGGAGTTTACGGGTGCCCCAATGCGGCCAGGTGGGACATCCAACAGTGGGCGGATAAAAACCACTTCAGCCTCAGCATTGACGATACAGTCTACAGGAGGATCGTTTGCGTGCTATCCCAGGCGAAGTCAAAAACCACACTCGTGTTGTACATGAAGCCCACCAGTGATGGCCTGGGGTGGTTTGTGGTCAATGATGATACGACGCCTCCACCGCCAAAACCTCTAGAATCCGCTATGGTCAATGAGGCGTTCACGATGAGGCGTGTGGGAGTTGAAGATACTCTCGCGGTGAGACTGCTGGAAATGCAGTTGGTCACAGTGGGTTGTGTTTGCTCGAAAAGCCATTTTCACATCGGATCGACTTTGCGACAGTGGATCTGGCAACATGTTCTTACCGCCAAACAGATCCACACTTCAGGGACGGTAGTGGGTGACATTTTGAACAGTCGCGACTACTGGCACCTGGTCGAACTTGATGCCGACGGGAATATCACACATCTGCTCTTTGGACGACACGACTCCTGGGAAGGAAAGTCCCCCAGGGCTCTTCTGGTTGATCTCTCCATTCCTGTGGAACGGGCGCCAATGAAGATGGTCTGCTTCTTGTCTGAGACGCAGCCTTTGGCGTTTGGTTTCATCGACGACACAAACTACAGCGGCTATAAGTGGCTTTTGGATGGCCTAGCTGGAAAGTACCGTGCAGAGTATGTTCCTTTGCCTGAAGTCGCTGTCAGCTCGGAGAGCAACATTTGCATGAAGGTCTTATCTGAGACTTTTCCACGTGCCGATTTAAGACTGTGGCACACAGATGTCCTGGTCAACATTGAAAAGAGGTACAAAAACAGCATCACCACGTCCCATCGGTTTTTGCAGTTTATCGACAAAACGCGGTGGACTGACGATGAAGCCCACTGGTACCTATTCAAGTCGAGCTGGGAAGGGGTGCTAAGATCTATCAACGACGATGAGCTGGCATCGCATTGGGCGAGAATATACGAAGAGATAGCTCCGAAATACCCCGAAGTCGGGGCCCGTTGTGAGGAATGGATGGCGGAGAATCTCAAGTATCTGGTCGACTGTTTCTCTGAGAGAAGCCAGGTTGCACCAGATGCTCAGACTCTCCAGTCATACATGAAAGGAGCAGTCGACTGGCTGCTTCCACATTTGATGCCGGGGAAGGAAACCGACTTCTTCCGCATCGTGGCAAACGTGAGAGACACCTACGAGTGGCACAAGGTGCAACAGGGCTGATTATCGTTAGGTAAAATCATAGGTAAATAGTTCGAATGCAATACATAGAACACTGAAAAGCTGTAACGTGTCGCTATATCTGCTGACACGACATCGTGACATTACGGAAGTTGTGCGTATGAGCTGCACGTGGAATGTGGGCAGCGTCTCGTCAACAGCAAAGGTCACGTCACAGTTACAATTCGGTGCTTGATCCAGACATGAGACGGGTTCCGGAGTCGATTTTGGGGCCGCGCGGGGAAACTTGCTCTGGGAACTTGTCGTTCTGGGGATAATACTCTTTACGCGCTCCTCGGAGGATTGGGCATCCCAAAGCGTCAGAACGTCTCGAAGCGTCAGAACGTCTCGACCCACTCAATTATCTCAGCGGTCATTTGTGCAGCATCACAGGCCACCGAATTCGCTCTTCTAACCCTGTTTCACGACATCAGCTCTGATACAGCTCTGTAACACACGCGGAACTTTACCCTAACATCCTTCTGCAAGAGGCAATCATTTGCGTGACGCGCTCTGTCGGAAGTCTGCGCAACCGAAGGTGTGACATTTGCGGAGAGTTTGCGCTGAATTAATTCGAAATTATGCAACCTTATCGCAGGCTGAGTTGAAAGTGGAAATAATGACTAGAAATGGACATCTTTGGAGGGTACCCTGGGTGAAATATACGGTTACGAGCATTCTGAGCTGCTTTGAGAGTCTATGGCTTGAGCCCGGTGCTGTTTTTCTGTCATTTGTTCGGGGTTGTGTTCCCTTTATCGCTCACTTCTAAAATGCCACTGGTACACAGGCTGAATTACGCAGGCATATGATGATGAAATTGACAGGAGTCCAAAAATCCTCGAAAACAAAGGGAAAAGACATGCAACCAATTCCAAACAGACACAACAGCTCATTATCGTTGACCAAGCTACCGTTTCTCAACATCGCATCCTGATTCTTGAGCTTTTACACCGGTTTTCTCATCACATGGTTCGTGCCCCACATCCATCTCCATGGCAACCAACTCTAATGGCATTCGCCGGACTAGGCACGTAGCATGGAGCAGTCAAATGTGGCCGGACTTGCACACACAGCGAATCCTTTCAGGGACAATACCTCTCAGACAGCGATGGTGGCAATATCTTGCTCTGACAAATCGGCCACCTCCGACAATGCCCATGTATAGCTCCCACATGAGTTATTAAAGTTATGAACGGCTTCCGCAATTTTGCGACGAGAAAAACACCCATTTTACGAACTCAATCGACATCATGCTTTGGGGTTTTGGGGCTCCGTGGAGGGCTCTGAGTGGGGCAGTATGGCTCTCAGGTGGTGACAGATCATACCATTGGGTCCGGTGATTTGCCACCCTCGTGAACTTCCGCACAGCAGTATCGTACATGTACGATAATAATATTAGCAATAAATAACCGGGGAGCAAGTCTTCTGTGTGTCGGGTTACACATGCATCCCATGACGTATGTACATACCGTCACCACGTTTTAGCATCGCAACCCTCTCTCACGATGGTCTCTTTGATCAAGCTGGGCTGTTTTCGTTGTTTCGGTAGGGGTGAGATGGAGCTTCGATGATCTCTGGAATCGGTTGAAACTGGACAGCTCCGTAGTCGCGATTCCAGCCGGGAGCCTCGTGGGCGTCTTGACGATTCCCACAAGAAGCGAAGACGCGAGGCTGAGATAGGGGAATCCCCACAGACCTGAAGCTGACTTCACCGAGCGCCTTAATTCGTTTCTTGTTTATCCGGATGGAGTCGGGACGCTTGGACTCCAATTGTTCTCGCAACTGCCGTTCATCCTCAATAGCAGGCGCACTGGGGGGCGGCTCGATGACAGCAGGGTCCATCCGCTCTTGGGTAGTCTGGAAGTCGTCATTGGACGAGGCGGTGATGAAGCGAGACGTGACTTCCTGTGAGTCTGCGTTCCCACTACCAGTCTTGCTGGTGGTGATCTTGGTCGATGCTGGTAATGTAGCCTCACGACATGTGGTAGCCACGACACTATCGGGGCGGTTGCCAGGATGACTGACGACGATGGTGGGGAGCTGCTGCTGGTCGAACGGTCTCATGGCTGACTTCTTGAATCTGTTTCTCCTGAAGAACCGAAGCAATCTGGTGAACAGACCTGGATTTTTGGGCTTTGACTTCCTGGCGCTTGAAAGGTGAAATCGTCGCCGTGGACGCTCTGTTGTGGGCACGGAACTTGGCATTGTACGAGTACGAGTACGAGTTCAGTGCTTACTGTCGGTGTTTATATAAGAAGCTGTTCCTATTTCCACTCCGGTTCTTGAATTAGCCTGTAACCAACACAGACGCGATTAAGGATAACAACATGCGCACTGGCAGTGACAAGTAGCTACAGTACAGCTCCAAAAATAATGCTGGTTAATGTTATATTTACACACACCAATGTGCCCATGCTACTCTAGTACTCCTCGGAGTACTCCGCCTCATCGTCAGATCCATCGTCCTCTGCCTCCTCGTCCACCACAAAGCCACCAAGATCCTCGTCCTCAGACCCGTCTTCTGAGTTCTCCTCATCCTCCTCATCACTACCACGTCTTCGCCGAGATGGCAGACCCGTGTACACGCCGTTGGTGATGCCCTCATTGTCTGTGTCAGAATCGTCCTCAGAATCGTCCTCTGAGCTCTCCTCTTCCTCCTCCTCTTCATCAGATAGAACCACAACGGCCTGCCTCTTCTTCTTCTTCAGTCGAGATACCTTTGGTTTGATCTCTTCTTCCTCTGAGTCTGTGAAAATAGCATTGCCCTTCTTTTTGGACGAGCTGGGCGTTTCCTCTTCATCATCTTCGTCTTCGGAGTCAGAAAAAATCTTGCGCGACTTGGAGCGCGACACCGCTGGCTGATCGTCGTCTTCGTCGGACGAGATAGCATGCTTCCTCCTACTCGGTGGCCGCTCGTCGTCGCTGTTGTCGCTGTTGTCGCTGTCGTCGTCGATAGTGACCTCTGTTCGTTTAGTCTTGGGCAGAAACTGCTCGTCTTCCGAGTCGAGATCGGAGTCGTCAATCTGAACAGTACCTGTGGGAGCAGGAGAAGATGCCTGGCTGTCGCTCAGAATAGTAACTTCTCCCTCAGCGTCGCCACCTTCGCTCGCCTCTTCGTCATCCACCACAAACCCGTCGTCTTCGTAATCACTGACCTCCTCTCCAGGTCTCCGACTATCTGACTCCTCGTCCTCGTCATCGACGTTGATCGACTCTGCCGCTTGCCGGCCAGACCCGTCATTCACCCACACTCCGCAGTTGGTGCACTGATCCTCCTCTTCCTCCAGCTCCCAGTGGCACCGTGAACATCGTTGCACTCCGTCCTCCTCGTCAAGATGATGCGAGCTTTCACCCATGAATGCAGGAAACACGCGCTTCTTGGCAACGTCCTTGGTGTATGGCTTGACCTGTTCCTTCTTGCGCTTGGCAACTTGCTTCTCCAAACTCGGATCCACTGCGATCATCTTGTTGGTGATGCTCTCAGCCAAGGACTTGAGAGTCAGCGAATGCGTGGGCGCCTTGCAAATCTTGGTCCGGCACTCGGGGCACGAATTGTTGTTGACAAACCACTGCTTCAAACACGGATAGCAATAGTTGTGGCCGCAGTCTAGCACGAAGGGCACAAACATGATGGACTGGCAAATGGCACACTCCAGGTCTGCGCCCACGTCACACAGAAGACCGGCGTATGGGTCTGATCCGTGCGCTTCCTTGAACTCACGAATGTCGGTGCTCATTGTCGACGGTGATTGATGGTTAAGATGTAGTTGTAGCAGCCCTCGCGAGCTCCTGTCGTTGGTGTTGAGAGTTCTCTCTGATCGCCTCAAAACAAAATCGCAAGCCTGCATAAAAAACGCGTCCCACCTTAATCGAAATTTTATCCAGCCCTAACCCTCACATATATGACACCTCCGAAATGTGCTCCACCTACCGTATTAGACAGCTCCGGTATTCACGCCCCTTCCCCCCTCGACATACCAACTACTTTCTTAATTCAATCAATAAATCATCTTAGTCTATAAACTGGCGAGCGCATCCTTGATAAACACATTCTGCTCCATCTGTGTCTTGTACTTGTCGACAACAGTCTTGAGAAGCTCTGAGGCGTCATCCACGTCATCTCCCTTGATCTGCGACTTCCACTCTGTCAAAATCTCCTTGAGAAGCTTATTGCCAGCCACCAGATCCTCCGAGGCGTACTTTTTGGCCTTGGTGCCTGAGTTGACATCGTCCAGCTCTTGGGCCTTTCTCTTGGCCATGTTGACCACCTTGGTAGGAAACTTGACGACCTCGGCAACGTGGGTACCGTAGGACTTGGAAGACACGCCAGGAACCACCTTGTAGAGAAGGGTGATGTCATCGGAAGACTCTCCGACGTGAGCAGCCACGTGAAGATTGTCCACGCTGTCAGGATGCTCCTTGGCCAGCTCCGTGAGCTCGTGGAAATGTGTAGCAAACATGGAGAAGCAGTTCATCTTGACAATGTGCTCGGAAATGGCCCAGGCCAGTCCAAATCCGTCATATGTAGAAGTACCTCGGCCTAGCTCGTCAATAATGATCAGAGACTTGTCTGTGGCACTCTTGAGAATAGCAGACGTCTCGAGCATCTCACTCATGAAGGTCGACAGACCCTTGAGCTGCGAGTCTCCTGCACCCACACGTGCCAGAATGCAATCGAAGATGGAAATCTCAGCCTTGTCGCAGGGCACGAAACAGCCAATTTGGTTCATGAGCACAATCACGCCCACCTGACGGATAAAGGTACTTTTTCCTCCCATGTTGGGGCCAGTGATGACCAGAAACTTCTTGCCGTCCTGGCCAAGATGCACATCGTTGGGAATAAACGTGTCTTGAGCCTCGAGACAGGGGTGCCGAGAGGCAGTGAGAATGCACTTTCTGTCGTCCGAGTCGCAAACAGTAGGTCGAATGTAGTTTCGCTCCATGGCCACGGCTGCAAAGGAGGTGAGCACGTCCAGCTGGCCGAGAACTCCCGAACATCGCTCAAGCAGAGGGCAGTAAGAGCAGGCAATCTCGACAATCTCCTTGGCCAGTCGGGACTGGATCTTTTTGTATTCCTGAGAGAGCTCTGTGAACTCGTTGGAAAGACTTCGCAGCTCGTTGGTGGTGAAAATGATGCCGGCCTTGAGAGTAGCCAGCTCCTTGAACTTGGACAGACCTCGCAGACAGGATGCGTCGGTTCGGGTGAGTCGGAAACTCCAGCCGTGGACGTGGTGGTTCTCAAACTTGAGCTTCTTGTCCATTTCCATTCCGAGTTCGTCGGAAACAGAGGCGAAGATGTCTTTCATTCGGTCCTGGCAGGCCTCGAGGCGCGCCTTTGTGTCATTGAGACCCTCCTCCATATCGGGGTTGATCATGAACTCGTGTGAGTCGATGGAGTTCAGGTCAATGGTGGACTCGACAAGCTCCTCGAACTTCTGAAGACCAGTGATGATGGAATCCAGCTGTGTGAGGAACGTCTCCTCAAGCAGCTCCGACTGAGTTGCTCGCAGATCGGAGGCAATGTGGGGAAGAGTGGCAACCATCTGGTAGACCCGAACAACGTCTTCGAGAGAAGCTGCCTTTCGCATGAACTTTCGGGTCAATCGGTTGAGATCAGGGACAGTAGAAAGGTTCTGTCTGATGGACTCGAGAAGGTCGCTACCCGTGAAGATCTCCACAATCTCGTGTCGCTTCTCAATCTCCTTCTTGTCCATCAAAGGCTGTTTGACCCATTGGGCTAGGGTTCGAGAGCCAGTGGCAGTCTTGCAGACGTTGAGAAGACCGTAGAGAGAGGAAGTTTTGGTAGAGTCCTTGACGGAAGGCATGAGATGTAGAGCCTTGAGTGCAGACGAGTCCAACTTCATGTACTGGGACAGAGTGTGGGTCTTGATCGTGAAGGCTCCATGGTTGCTTGTGTCGGAGTTGAGAGACAGGTACTTGATGAGACAAGCCAGTGATCCCAGAGCGTTCTTGAGACTCAGCTCGGGAGAAGTAGACTGCAGCTTTTCGGCGAGCAGGTTGTCCAGGTTACTCTCGACTTCGTTGGCGTTGAACCAGGAAGGCTTTGCGTCCGTTCGAGACACACCAGCCCGCTCAATGACCGCCTTGACCTTGTCATCGGACGTGATGCACTCCTTGACGTCCAATTGGATCAGGAGAGACTCCAGGTTGCTCATGCACTCGTTATCTTCGAACTCAGACAGGCCCAGAACGTGGTTGTTGAGATCGACAAACGCCAGACCGACAGTGTCGCCCTGAGTCTTGACAGCAATTGCAACGGGGTTGGTGTTGAGCTGGCCGGACATGAGATCCTCGACCTGAGACAGGTTTCCGGGACTTCCCCAGGCTGTCATCCGCCACTTGCCGTCCACCTTGCCGAAGATCTCGACCTTGAGTCCAAAGCTGAGCAGCGCGTCTCGCAGAAAGTTCTGGAAGCCCGCAGTCGCAATGGTCACGTACTCCTGCTTGAGATCGGTGGTTTTGAGAGCTGTGAGCGTTCGGTAGACTCGCTCGGCCACGTATCGAGCGTCCACTCCAAAGAGAACGTATCCGTCCGGTCGTTCAAACACCCGAATGGTGCCTCCGTTATCGCTGGGCTCCTCCCGCTCCTCGAGCCCCTTGTAGAAGGCCGTCAGGGACCGCTCCTCGGTCTTGTCGATGTTGAATTCGGGTCGCGACATGTGTGTTGAGGTGTGGAACGCGAACTCTGCAACTTGGCTTAATTAATTCACCCACGCGTTTGGGTTCGGGTTTGGGTTGCGTGGGAGGACGTGATTTCGAGGGGAGGGATTTGGGAGAAGTGGAAATGGTGACAAAACACGAAAAATGCATTTCAATGATAATAACGACCATTTTAAACTACTAGTAGCTATACCAGATTGGCCAGTGTCTTTGTGGTAGTTAGGAAAGCCCCACTTTACAGGCGTTTCTCTTGTGTTTTGTCCGCACAGCCATGTCTATTCACTCCACTCTTGTAGTCATAGCTCGTGTGCAATATTCCACGAATGGAACTGCCTATAGCTGCTACAGTAATACAAGCGTCGTATCGTACCAGTGTACCTCTGCCACTCACATGCCAATCGGTCACGTGACATCCACCTTACCCCTCAACAAAGACGCATTTTCCGCTGCAGATGCAGGGACCACATGTAAGGAGGACCTTGGAGGTATGGGGAACGGCTGAAAGCGCAAAAAGATGCGAAAAAATCAACAGACAAAGAAGCTTATACGGTATCTGTCAGAAGCTCCACGGTACGAGCAGCCGAACAGCCGTGTTATCTGTACCCCGGTAGAGATCTGCCCGTATGAGTGGAGGTAGCTCTGAGTTAGAATTCCGCCTGTCTGGCAACAAGGCTGTAGCTTCGTACTGTCGACCTGGCAATGCTTCGTGTATGCCATCACTTGTCTCAAGTGTAATAGCGATGAGCTGGTTATAATAACGGTCAGTGTGAGTTCTTACCTATCAAATAATATCCGCCTTCCATTCATGGACTAATTATCTCCATTGTTGACGCAGGCTGACCCATACAGACCCCTGCAAGCTTGTGCGAGTATAAGCCGAGGAGCCAGATTCAACCTGGGATGGGTAGCAGAACCACAGTCGCAAACAGAAGTACAGGCACAGAATCTCCAGAGCTATCCTGCGGGTTTTCAGCTGATTTTGCGGCATCTTAGCCTCACGGAGGCAGCTAAGAAGGTGACTAATGAGATGACTGCTTATAGTCAGCCGCGGACGTCTTCTACAAACACACACATCTACTGTACTTGATCATGGTATTACTAAATATCTTACTGGGGTGCGAGGCAGCCGTTGGAGTTGGCAGATCGCAGGCCGCCGACGGAAACGTGGTACTGATGCTTATCGGGAGTGGTGGTACCAGCAGTGGCAACATTGAACTCGGGCTGGATGGTGACCGAGTTGATGCCGTGCTCGTGGAAAATCTTCTTGATTTCGTTAGACAGAGTCATGAACTCAGAAGGGTCGGAGGCCACGCCAACATGCAGAGTGGCGACAAAAGTGTCTTCCTTGAGGATCCAGATGTGCAGGTCGTGCAGCTCCTCGACGCCGTCGAGAGCCACAATGTCATTCTTGACGTCCTCGGCGTTGATGTTCTGGGGAACGGCCTGCAGCAGAATGGAGGAGGTGGATCGACACAGAGGCAGAGCAGAGGAGAAGATGATGACGGTGATGACGAGCGAGATGACGGGATCGGCGTAGTACTTCCACGAGTAGTCGGTCTTCCAGATGAAGAAGGCGGTGGCAATGACACCAATGTTTCCGAGGGCATCGCCCATAACGTGGAGGAAGACACCCTGCATGTTGAGAGACACCTGTTTCTTCTGCTCGTTCTTCTTCTTGGCGTGGAAATGAGTGGCATGCTCGGACGAATCAATGTTGGAGATGGATCGTCGGTGGGAGTGGGGGTGCTGGAGAAGAGACGTCTGCTCGGTGGGGGCGGTGAACTGGGAGGCAAGCACGGTGTCGACAGCCTCCTCCTCGTCATGGGCATGTCCGTGGTCGTGGTCGTGGTCGTGTCCGTGGCTGTGTCCGGCGTGTCCATGCTCGTGGAACAGCATCAGGCCGACAATGTTAGAGCACAGACCTGCGGTACCGACGACGGCGATGAGCTTGGGGTTGGTGATGACTTGCGGCTCAAACAGTCGCTGGATGGCCTCCAGCAGAATGGTCAGACACAGAGCCAGCAGGAAAACTGCGTTGGCCAGAGCTCCGAGAATCTCTGCTCGTTGCCAGCCGTAGGTGTACTTGGAGTCGGCTCCTCGAGACTTGGCTACTCGCACGGCCCAAAGGGCGATGATCAGTGAGAAGACGTCGTTCAGCATGTGGAACGAGTCAGCCACAAGGGCCAGTGAGTGGACGGCATAACCTGGGTTAGAAAGATGAACTTGGACTTCGTCGAGCTGACGATTCTCGCCTTGCAAGAGTACTCACCAACAATGGCTTCAAGCAGGAAGAAGCAAGTGTCGATAATCAGCAGCGCAATCATGCGGTACTCCCGCGATGTGAGCGACATGGTTGTAATGGTATGTGATCTGTGAGGTGAGACTGACTGGTCGGAAGAAGAGATTTTCAGATAATCGTCGAGGTCTGGCTTCTTATTATGAGAGTCTATCTGTCCCTTTTTTTTGAGTGTGCGTTTGCGTCTGTGTGGTGGTGTCTGTGAGTGTCTGTGTCCTATCGTGTTGACTGCATGAAAATAGCCAAAAGCATGTAGCCGTACATTTAACTCGGGGTCTTTGTATCAACGTCGTGTCGAAGCGCAAATTTATGTACATAAAAAGTCTATGGATACCGAGCGTTGTAAAAGGGCGAAAATAATGACCATCTGACACAAGTAGAGCGACCACGACGTGTCTGTCTGTGTACGCGTCACGTGATACACCTGCTGAGTACACTCAAGCCGTGACTCCGTCTACCCCACCCACTTGGCCCACCCTCGCACACAAAGTTCTGTGCTACTGGATATAAGTACGGAGTAGCTCTGCCTCTGGAGGTGCGTCGGCATGAAAGGCGGATAAGGGGAACCATGTGTTCGTCATTAAGGGGTGGGTCTTGTTAGGCTGGTATTTTGCGTCTTCAAAAATGCAGGCCTATAGAATCATGGAGGGGTATCCGGAGTATACTGCTTTTTGGCGGCGACAACTACAAGTAGTGGGTATAAGAAATGCCCGAACGGACACATGCACAGTACAAGGCCCACCAACACCACGGAGTTTCACGATCGTCACAGTGTCTGGGGTCAAGCTTTCGGCTCTTGCAAGGTCTGTCCTGTCTTTCTCGTACATACTGCGATCCGCGCTGCACTGATGCACCTTGAAATAGAGTTGGAGTTTCGACTAGTGCTGACAAAACCACGCTAACAGAGCAGCTCAGGTAAACAAATTTGTGCGGATGTTTGGGGTCTCTTGTTTGTTGTTCTCTTCCGGGGATTTCTGCGCAGGTCACCTGTTTCGATGGTCGCGTGAAGATCAACAAATGTTTGATTCTGAGTTTTCCCACTGAATAATAGCGTATATTCTTACAAGTAGAAGCATAATGGCAAAAAGCGTGTGTGAGCCCAGACACAGTGACGACAAGGCACATTATACTGTAGAAGAGCAGTAACTCCAGATCTGCATTGCGGCAAAGGTGAAACCGGGCTAATAAGCTACAAACCAAGAGATAATCTCATCTGATAACTCCGATCTGAAGTGATTCGATGCTTTTTCGTCCTTTTTCGTCCTTTTGGTCATTCAGTGAGCTCACACACTGTAGAACAGCTCAATGCGGTGAAAACTCTGGTTCAATTTATACACGATAGATACAAACTCCGGTCCGGATTCCCTCATCTGATAAATCAAACTCTGGGCCGAATAATCAGCGAAAATCTTGCTTCGCTGGTGAGAAGAGATCACACGATCAGAACGACGAAGGCGCGCCCAAGGTTAAAACTCGCACTTGTTATATGCGTCTCTAATTAGCTGTGTTTCTTCGGAAGCCGTTGCTGGTTCATCCGCACGGCCCTATAATTTGTTTTGTTGCTTGTTCCTTAGTGCTTGTTCCCTTGAAGGACAGCTTCTCAAATACTTCTCACTCGTGCCTGTGCTTTGAGACATGCATTCACATCTGCTTCAAACACATAATATGAAACTGTAACAGAGATGCAAACGATCTTGATCTGGTGAGAGAAACGCGTTGAGAGGGCTAGGACGACTTCACACAAGCCAGACAAGCCTCGATTGCAGTCTAGATCATTTGGAAAAGCGTTTCCTTACGCATAAACCCAGTCTTGGGCTAAAAACCCTGGCCGAGTTAGTTTTAAACGCCTTTCCACGGCTCTTGGCGAGACTCCTGAAAAGCAATTGTCGCCCCCGGCATGCCTCTTGCAAGATCAGAGTCCGTCGGAGTCCGAAATGCAGTTCTCTGTTGGGTCTACAAAATTTCTCGATAACGACGCTAACAATGCAGGAAGGTCGAAGACACAGACCCAAAACTCTAAACGGCCATCATCACAGCCGCCGACGTGCACGTGACTTTCGGGGGTGACAACTAAGCTTCGACCGTAGACGCACACCACACAACCGAAACAACCATGTCGTTGACAACCAGAGACGATGTGCGAAACCGGCTGCGGCCTTTTGGAGTCATGTGAGTATTGCAGATGCAGCGTCATTACGATTGGAGAACCCAGACGACCTCATCGCCACCACAGCAGCCATGAGCCATTAAATCACCACAACTACGACAGCCACTCTTACTAACACAGATTTGAATCGACGTTAACTGATCTCATCAAGGGCATCCGGGCGGCTAAAGATCTGCCCGCCAAGGAGCGGTTTCTGAAGCAGGCCGTGTCCGACTGCCACCAGGAGGCTCGAAACCAGGATCTGACCGTCAAGACCCTCGCCATCCTCAAACTGGCATATCTGGAGATGCTGGGATACGACATGTCATGGGCCTCCTTTCACGTTCTGGAGGTCATGAGCTCGCCAAGGTTCCAGCAAAAACGAGTGGGCTACCTCGCCGCCATCCAGTCCTACCGTGACGACGACGACGTGCTGATGCTAGCAACCAACCTCCTCAAACGTGATCTCACATCATCGTCGCCCGTCGAGGTGTCTGTGTCTCTGTCCGCCATCGCCACCATTGTCACCCCTTCGCTCGCCCAGGATGTGCACCCCGAGATTGTCAAAATGCTGTCCCATTCAAAACCCTACATCCGAAAGAAGGCAGTGCTGGCAATGTACAAGATCTTCCTGCAGTATCCTGAGGCTCTACGAACGTCATTCTCTCGTCTCAGAGACCGGCTCGACGATTCGGACCCTTCCGTCGTGTCTGCCACAGTCAATGTCATCTGCGAGCTGGCAAAGAAACACTCAAAGAACTACGTGCCTCTGGCCCCACAACTGTACCAGCTGCTGACCACATCTTCCAACAACTGGATGATGATCAAGATTCTCAAGCTGTTCTCGTCACTGGCACCCATTGAGCCTCGGCTCAAGCCTAAGCTGCTGCCTCAGATCATGACTCTAATCCAGTCCACCTCAGCACTCTCCCTCCAGTACGAGTGCATCAACTGCATTGTGAGCGGAGGCATGCTCGGGGAAGACGACCACGACGTGGCAGGTGTCTGTGTCGAGAAACTGTCGTCGTTTGTCAACCAGGGTGACCAGAACCTGAAGTACGTGGGTCTCTTGGCGCTAGGTAAGATTGTCAAGGTCCATCCCGTTCTCGTTGGAAAGCTCCAGGGGGTCATTCTCGAGTGCCTCAAGGAAAACGCCGACTCCACCATCCGAGAGCGAGCTTTGGAGCTTGCCAACGATCTTGCATCGGAGCACAATGTGGAAACCATTGTGAATCTGCTGCTTTCTCAGCAACTCTCACACGCGTCCATCTCATACATCCTGGACATGTGCTGCAGAGACACATACTCGCTCATTTCCGACTTCGAGTGGTTCCTGAACGTGCTCAAGAAGCTTGCTCTGGTGGATTTCCCCCTGGAAGACCCTGCACGAATCGGAGAGACTCTTCGAGATCTGTGCATGCGAGTTCCTGATATGCGTGAGGAAATCACCGGAGTTTGCTACGAAATCTTCACTGACGGAGGCGTGTATCTGCGAAACCCCGGAGTTCTACCTCCCGTTCTCTTCTGTCTCAGCGAGTACCCCATGCATCGACAAAAGGACATTTTGGACTTTTGCCTCAACTCATACTCTCACGTCAGAGAGAACAGCGGCAGCAGCAACAACGCTGTTGACTTGGCGGTTTGCGTGTGCATCGTAAAGGTGTTTGGCAAGTTCTGCGAGGGCATCATCTGGTCTTCCCCCAACGAGCTCTACGTGAAGAAGACGGTGGCCAATGTGGTCAAGTTTCTGTCGTCGTACCTTGCATCCCCAGACTACGAGCTGCAGGACTTTGCCACTCAGTTTTCTGAGCTCTTCAAGGTCATTTCCGAGTCTCTTGAGGAGGAGGGAACCCCTGTGCTTCTCACCGAGGTGTTGCCGTCGTTTTTTGCATACGAACTGAACCCTGTGGCTCCCGACACTCAAAAGCGAATTCCATTCTTGGATCTGGATCTGCCTCCCGAGCTTGAGCAGACCCTTGAGGTCGACTTTTCTGACATTGAGGACGAGGAGGTCTACGTCGAGGAGGAGCTGATCCCCGTGTTTGCTTCTACAGTCAGTGGTGTGCAAAAGGAGAGTCTTCTGGATGCTCGGAAGGAGCGACTGGAGAAGCAGAGGGACGACCCGTTCTACATTTCTCGTGACACCACCCCCAATCCTCTCAAGGACGAGCAAGTCGACGTGGACTCGATTCCCGTGGTCGATTTACAGATCAACGAAACGTCGATAAAGACTCCTCCCATCCAGGCCAAGCCCAAGCGCAAGGTTAAGATTATCAAGGACGAGAAGATTGATGGCGAGATTGTGCCTAAACAGGAGGTGGCCAAGAACGTCAAGAAGAACGTTTTGATTCGGCCGAACCAGCTCGACCAGTTCGAGCTGGAGGACAGCAACGCCAAGGACTCTCCGGAGGTTGAGCAGATGAAGCAAGAGCTCAAGGACAAGAAGGAGAAGAAGGAGAAAACCAAGGTCAAGAAGGACAAGGAAAAGAAGCCCAAGACCAGCAAGAGCAAAAAGGAGGGCGCTGACGGCGAGGTCAAGGAGAAGAAGCGCAAGAAGCGAGTGGCTGTGATTGAGTAATTGGATCAATGTACATGTACTGTAGCTAATTTATCGATTTTATTCGAAGAAGCGCAAGAAGCGAGTGGCTGTGATTGAGTAGATCAGTGTACATTTAGCTAATTCATCGATTTCTTTCGCGTTTCATTTCGTGCCTGTAATTACTGGCGGTGTAACTCTAACGCACGTATCACGTGTCCTAATTTAGATAGGGTTCCTATCAAGGTTTCTGTGGCGTTGCACAAGCATACTTTCAGTAAGATTAGGGACTATCAGTAAAGAGAAGGTGCAATGAGAGAACCTTGGGAGAAAGGAGAGAAAGAAGACACGCCAATAATAAATAGGTGCAACGTAAAATATAAAGGGGACCCTGGCTTCTGGCGTCTTGAGACAGTCAGAGGTAGCACCGCTGGTTGTCTGCGGGCCTGTACCACCGTATGTACATCTGACCGGTCATTTCCCGCCCAGCAAAAGACCACCCCACACGCACTAAAGGGGGAACAAGATGCAGGTGACTTTAGCCCCAGTACTTGTTGTAATACTCCGCACTCTACGCTTTTAAGCTTCAAGGTGTTCCTGATAAAGCCCTCGCCACCTTGACTTCTGTGTTAACCCTTCTCTCACGAACACACAACACAACACAGACACTGAAACACACTCCATTCAATAAATACCCCCACCATGTCTTCCACCAAGGGCGACACAGACGCCCCGACAGCCCCCACGGTCCCCACGACCTCTGCCTCGTCGCAGACAAAGAAACAATGCTCTTTCAAGCTCTTTTCCAGACGACACAACTGGTCTGGAGATGGACAGGTGGACAGTGTCTCCTTTGACCCTTCCTCTGCCAAACCCTTTGCTCTGGATCTCACCGAGCTCCAGAAGAAGACCCTGGGATCCCCTAGAGGCAGCAAGACCAACATCCATGTGCCCAAGTCCTTCAACCTCGTGTCTCGCAACCACGCCTGCTTCGTGGCCACCGATAAGCAGCTGTACTTGTTCGAAAGCAAGGCCAAGTACGGCACCAAGCTGGACGGCGAGAAACTGAAGCTCAACACGTTTTACCCCCTTGAGGAAGGCTCCCACGTGACGCTTTCCCCCAACTGCAGGGCCCATGGCACCGCCTTTGAATTTGAGGTTGAGAGCATCAAGTTTGACAATGCCCCAGTCTCTTCTTCTTCTGCGGCCGCCCCCGTTCAGTCTAGCAGTGCCAAGTATGACAGTGCCAAGTATGACAGCGAGGTATCTCAGGGCACCAGTGGCGAGGCGTCTCCTATTGTGATTGACTCCGATGACGAAGGCGAAGACGGCATTGAAGACGCCGGTGAGCAGTCCGACCTCGAGGTCATTGACATGGGCATCGCGATGTTCGGCAATGAGGACTATGAGGATGAGGAGGATAGCCGAACTGTTGAGCAGGACGATGATGAGGAGGATGAGGAAGAGGAAGAGGATGAGGAAGAGGATGAGGATGAAGACGATGAGGACGATGATGACGAGGACGACCTGGACGCGAACGAGCCGGGCAAATCGACCACCTGGTCTGGAAATCCCGACTGGAGCTCCGACAACGATTCAGACGAGGATAATGACGACAGCATCGCGGAGCCACCTTCTCTTGCTGAGCTTCTCAGATCTGGTCCTTCTGCCCGAGAGCCTACACGCGTGACCGCCGTGCACAATCCCATCCAACCTCTGCCTGCCCAGCAGCCTTTGTCTATGTCCAGACATACCCAGGACCTTCTGGATGGCTTCCACTCAGCCCCCAATTCAATCTCAAGCACTCCTAGTGCAAACCCCCGTCTTCGGCTGTTCCAAAAGCCCGGCAACAGGTTTGAATCTCCAGAGGACGATTTCCCGCTTGAGGAGGACATTGACGAGTCTTTCGAAGAGGCCCAGCTGTGGCCTACTGAGAGCTTTGAGCAGGAGTCCTCGGAGAACTCCTCCCCCCAGGTCGCCTCAGAGAAGACTACTGAGGTGTCCGTCGAGGCTACCGAGGTCTCCGTCGAGGCTACCGAGGTGTCTACTGAGCCGTCCCTCATTGAGGAGCTCACTGAGGAGCTAGCCAAGACCTCGACCGAACAGGAGCCTACTGCAACTTCCACTGTTCAGGATGCTCCCGTCCCCATTGCCGTCTCTCCCATCTTGGAGCCTGCTGCTACCTCTGCATGCAACGAGCCCCTTGCCACCTACACAGTGTCCCGGCCTCAGCCAACAGCAGCTTTCGTCGAGCTGGCATCCATTCCTCGATCTCGAAAGCGAACCCGAGAGGAGCTGGAGGGCGAGGAAGACCGAGACGTGGACATCCCCCTGCCCAAGAGATCTGCTGGAGGTCGAGGAATTGGGCGGATCTTCACCGCAGTGGCAGCAGGCATGCTTGTGGGAAGTATTGGCACCGTGACTGCTCTGGCTAGCATGTCCACTTGAGTGCACCCAAATTTTTATTTGCTAACTGAGTAATTACGCGTAAAGGAATCTATTTATATTTATGACGTTTGTGATGTATGCGATCTATGCTATTGTGTCTATGTATGCTATCTATGAGTAGTGCGAATCAGTCAAGGAGTCCCTGGTCGTTGAGGTGGCTGATGAATGCAAGGAGAGTTTCGTTTTCCTTCATGATGTCGGTTCGGAAAAGTTTCTTGTACAGGGGCATCTTCTTTGGGGCCTGGTACCGTCTGTAGACCTTTGATGCGTGGTCTGCTGCTGGTGCGGTTGTGTTTGAAGAAGAAGACGAGTTCTTTTGTGAGGCTCCCGACTTGTCGTGGGAGAATCTGCATTTATCTCCAAATCTGCACTTGCCTGTTTTCATGAAGAATGTGCATTTCTTGGGTCCTCCCGTTTCTTTGGTGGTGGTGGTGGTGGAGGTGGTGGTATCTGTTGATGTGTTGAGCTTTTGTTTCTTTGCGTTCTGTTCCTGATCCTTTTCCTGCTTTTCCTGCACTCGTTTGCGGGTCGGCCAGTTTTGACGTCGTTCGGCTCTCCATTTCTCAATATCTTCAGGCGTGATGAGCAGTACCGAAGTTCCCTGGATGGGTACAGGTCCATTAGCCGCGAGCTTTTTGGCTAGCAGCGACTCTTCGTCTTCTTCGTCGTCGTCGTTGTGTTTCGGAGCATGTGTGGGAGTTGGGGCTGTTCCACTATTGTTTGGAGGAGGCGGTGGTGGCGGAGCGTAGAAGTAGGACATGGTTGTGAGAACTTGTAGATCACTGGTGGTGTGTGAATATTTTTAGGTGTGTGATTTCTGATAGTGGGATTTATTTGAGGTGCGTGTGAGACGCAAGAGTGTGTGGGAGCGATTGTCTCTGACTCAGCGTTTTTCCAGTCAAAGTTTGGCGACCCCCAACCGCTGCTAGCCCCTCACACTAATTATTGACTCTTAGGCTTCTGCGCGCGAATACTTCCCTTTCCTCAACCAACACACATTTCAAAACCAACCCCCCCAAAACACACACAGCCATGGCCAACGGTAGCATCATCAGCAAAGCAACCAACTTCATCTTCTCCAAGGACTTTGTGAGATGTGAGTAACAACGCGGCTAGCATTGCCTGTTTGGCACAGCGGAGTAATGGGTATTTTTCGGAGACCAGCTGGAGTGAACTGTTGAGCCATGTTGGCTTGATAGTGGTGATGGCGTTTGTGTCTGGGCAATTGCTACGTGGCAATCTCAACGTGAGATACAATCCTGCAATGTGCCCCATTGACGGATCACACCGTGCGTGTAACCATCGTGTACCATTCGTGACACACACACACGAGCCCCAAAGTGACCCCTTGCACACCCCATTACACAACCGCAACACGTCCTCCACACAACCCCCCCCGCCCCTCTCCCCTACTAACACAGACATCTGCTCCACCCACTTCTGGGGACCCGTGTCCAACTTTGGAATCCCCGTGGCGGCCGTGATGGATCTCAAGAAGGACCCCACCAAGATCTCCGGCCCCATGACCGGCTCGCTGATTCTGTACTCGCTGGTGTTCATGAAGTACGCCACCGCCGTGACTCCCTGGAACCCTCTGCTGTTCGGCTGCCACTTTGTCAACGAGTGTGCCCAGCTTGGCCAGGGCGCTCGATACGTCAACTACTGGTACTTGGGCGGACGAGACAAGGCCATCAAGGACGGAACCGCTGCTCCTCTTCCCGAGAAGCAGTAGATAGAACACACACACACACGTAGAGGCCGGATTAAAAGTGTTAGATTGATTGATTGATAAGTCTGTTTTGGCATTGGTGAGAAGCGTAGCAGTTTTGGGACTCAAACGGCGGTTAGCGTGAGACATTTCGGAGCTTACCGCCAAGTGTATTTTAGCCTACAGATATCGTATCGTGATGATAGCGATTTTGACAGGCACACTATTGTATCTACTATCTTGTTATAAAGAGACAATTCAAGACACGGCTGTTATGGTGCTTGGACAATGCTGCACTCTGCATATTTCGTTGAGGCACTTTCCAATAGCCGAAACAAGGAGAGTGTGGGGATAATGCGGGGAGAAAATGTAGGAGAATTGTGGATGGGTTACACACGGAGAAATAGGCGACAGCATTTGATTGACTCAGAGGTGACGTCATTAATCGATGAGCGATAGACTCAAGTATGGAAGATCAAAATTAAAGACTCACTTTTCATAACCTAGTTGAGCGGAGTGGAGGGCGAGCTGATAACGTCACAACAGGCTCGTGTGGAGGTCGATCTGTTTTATTGATATCACAAATGCACAAGCTTGCCATGAGCTTTACAGCATTGTATCCAGTTTACCCATTGTGTCTTTGCTGAGTCATCAGAAACGATGTGTGCTGGTTAAACCAGATCATGGGCCTATGTTCCATGGAAAGCTTTATTGGATAACGGTGAACGTGAGGTGGTCTTTGGGTGGCTCATGACAAAAGGCTGAGTAATCAGATTTTCAATTCAGGACTCAGCAGCTGATACCAAATCATTAGTGGCATTACTACGGCTTCGTGCCTTACGTAAGCATATTGTGCCGAGTTGGCTCAGCTTGTGCACACGGTCTCCCATGTGACTTTCCACCGAATCTCTGGTGCCTTACTATATCACGTGACTGCGATCCAAACCCTGCCGCCTGTTAATATCACGTGACTGTGCTACTCCGGTACGAATCACATTTCATCACTTCACCTGTCAGACTTACTGTCCAAAATAGGCAAGTCCAGATGTTTGAGGGGGTGGTGTTTTTTCCCTACAGACCTCTCTTGAACACTCTCAATTTACTATCAATCAACATGGACGACTTGTTGAACATTGATGTCAAGGAAATCGACGACCTTAACGACAAATGTCTCTCTTCTGAATGGAATCTTGGTGTTCTGGAAGCACAATCGCTGTGGTTTAGAATCAAACGGTTTCATGACATGTTCCTTCGAGGCTTGAACCCTTCACCAGTCACCGAAGAAGAGTGTTTTGAAGTCGCCCGATCCATGAAGTGCGAGTTTGAGAACAAATCCCCTTCTTTTTGGAGAGAAGAGGTCCAGTTGATAACTCATCGAACCAAGAGTCTTATTGCGCATTCGGAAGACGTCATTGATCAATTGACTGTAAAGATTTCGTCGCAGGACCCAGCTTCTCATTCAAGCATGGTGCTCAAATCAGAGAGCGACAAGCTGAAAGAAGAGATTGGATCGATGAAAGAGAATGTGATTCCGCGGATGTGGTCACCCAGCTACGAAGTGAACGTTATGCAGACCCAGCTGATGAAACTGGTTCGCGATCAACCTGCGGAAGTGAAGGATTCGTTTTGGAAGGAACACTTGAGTGAATTCAGCAATCACGTGAAAAGAAGGTGTTGCGATTCCAAGCCAGTTGTGAATCTGGAGAAACACAGAACGACATTGAAGACAGAAAACAGCCTTTCTTTACCCCCCGAAATAATGACGATTATCTTCCTCCACCTGGATCTCGAATCCTGTGTCAACTTGAGACAGGTGAATTCTGACTGGTACACCAGTTTCCAAGCCTTAGAGCACATTTGGCACCAAAAGGTGAGCGAGAGAAACCCGTGGTTTACACCAGAAGACCTGAACACTCAGAAATGGGGTGTTTGTGCTCTAGTGGCGGGCTACAGACTCCGATGGAAAAGAGCAGAGAGCTTGGAGCAAGTGGTGGAAGCCGGTATTTTCTCAGGCAGAAACACTCGCTCAAACACGAAGACTCTTGTTTATAGAAGATGTCAGTCTGAAGAAAAGCTGCCGAGCAACTTTGAACGGCTTTTTGAGAAGGGCGATTTCGAAAAACGCCCCCACATCCTTTCCAAATCACCAACAACTCTAGAAATCTCCCACAACGGCTTGGGAGTCACTTTCCAACCTCAAAATAGACAGATGCTGGAGAAAAGCGAACCGATAGCCTTCCACAATGGGATTCTTTGGTGGCGACTTTTTGTGGCTGATGGAATTCTCGTCCCTACCTTTGTCGATCTTGACACTCCAGGGAAACTTCTTTGTCGCCCTGAGAGATCAATTCAATGTGGAAGCTCCAGTCTTCCCCAGGGTAATAAACAGAGGGGGCTGAGCCATCTTTTATTTGCACCTTACTTGCTGGTTGATCTCGAGACAGGTCTTCGAACCTCTCTTCAAAGTCGCGCTGACATGAGACCTTCTATAACCGGCGTAGTTCCTGGGTTTGTTGATGGTCAGTTTCAAGTGAGGTGGATTAGAGATGGTCCATTAGATTTCAATAGATAATGTCTAATGTCGTGAGGTGATTCAATAAGTAATTATACATCTTGCCAAAGTGCAACCACGTCTATTGAGCCTTCTTGTACTGATAATACTCTCAAGGCAGAAGCTGAAAGTGAGTGTAGTACTGATAAACACACTTGGTGATGTACGATCTCACTTTCTCGCTGCTGACCTGACTTCCTGAAGTCAATCACATCAGCTGTTTGAAGAGGCATTCTGGAAAGAGTACTGTACTGATGATGAGGCCACATCGCAATAAATTGACACAAAAGTCGTGCGAAGGATGGTTTTCCGCTCCCTTCGGAGTCCGACAGATTGTCAGAAATCCAATAGCGCCACAAAGAAGTATCAGGTACCAGATAGCTAGGTCTTATACTATGTGGAAATGGGCAATTGTGGCTTTTGATCTCAGCCACTGTTTAACCAAACAAGGTTCTGATAAGGGTGGAGGGATGAAATGGGGTTGAGTGAAATGAGATTGAGAAGAGTCAGAATTAAAAAATGTACACATGGAAGCACCACCACTACTTCAAAGACATCTCATTTCAATTTTCAGATGTTTTGGCCACCAATTGCGTCTTCTGAATGCAACGTCTTGCTCAACTCTGAAAGCACGAATGTCTCACGAAGTTAGCGTGTCGATAAGCACATGTGTGAGTTCCGGAGATCAGCTACGGAGTGCTTTGAGCTTCTTCTTCGTCCACGGAAGCTCCGTAGTTAGTATACTCCATTTTTCTATATATGACTGACGTTTTTCGCTGTTTCTGGTTCGTCAACCACCATGTCTGAACTCGAAAAACAAATCTCGAAACAACTCTCGGAAGAAATATCCAACTCAGATGACAACGACTACAATGACTCCGAGATTCTCGCAACTATCGGATACAGACCCGAGTTGAAACGAAACTTCTCTACAGTCCAAGTGTTTGGAATTGCGTTTTCTCTGATGGGTCTGGTCCCTTCCATCGCCTCTACCATCGCGTTTTCTCTCCAAGCTGGTCCCTACGGAATGGTCTGGGGCTGGTTCACCTGTTCAATCTGTATCATGACTGTCGGACTAGCTTTGGCAGAACTCGGTTCGTCTCTACCAACATCAGGGGGTCTGTACTGGTGGTCTTACCATTTTGCTCCAGAAAGGGCCAAACGACCTCTGAGTTTTCTGGCAGGTTATAGCAGCTTTCTGGGTCTTACCGCAGGTCTCATGTCTATCGATTATGGCTTTGCTCAAATGCTCGTAAGTATGATCATTGTGGCTACTGACGGAACATGGAACCCAAGCTCCTATGTTCTGTATGGTATCTTTGCTGCCTGTGTTGTGTCCCATGCCTGTGTGGGGTCTTTGGGAACCAAACATATGGCCAAGCTACAGACTGTGTGTATCTATGGCAACTTTGCCATTGCTCTGGTTCTGATTATAGCCCTGCCCATCGGTGCTAGAAACCATCTCAATTCGGCGTCTTACATGTTTGGACACATTGAAAACACCACCGACGGCTGGCCCACTACTTGGGTCTTCTTTTTGGCCTGGTTAGCTCCCTCCTGGACTATTGGAGGCTTCGACTCGTGTGTTCACATGGCAGAAGAGGCTTCCAACGCATCCAAGGCCGTTCCTTTTGGAATCATTGCTTCTATTGGAGTAGGCTGGATTCTGGGGTTTGTGATGGTCATTGTTCTGGTAGCAGTCATGCCCCACGATATCAAGCCACTGCTTGAAACCGTCTATCAACAGCCCTTTGCTCAGTTAGTGTATGACACCCTGGGAAAGAGGTGGACAATCGGAATCATGACTGTCATCTTCGTTCTACAGTGGACAATGGGTCTGTCTAGCGTTGTGTCTGTTTCAAGACAGGCCTGGGCGTTCTCAAGAGACGGAGCTATGCCGTTTTCGGACTTCTTCAAAGTCGTCAATGACAAATACTCCAATCCCATCAGATGTGTCTGGGGCAGTGCTCTGCTGGCTCTCTGTATCGGCTGTCTGTGTATGATCAACGCGGCAGCAGCTCAGGCTCTGTTCTCTTTGTCGGCAGGAGGAGTATCTCTAGCCTGGCTAATCCCCATCTCTCTGAAGCTGTTTTTTGGTGAGAAATCGTTTGTTCCAGGCCCGTTCTATCTTGGAAAAATAGCTTCCAAGCTGATTGGCGGGTTTGCGTGTATTTTTCTGGTCTTTTCCCTGATTCTGATCCAGTTCCCACAAACAACGGCCCATCCAACCAAGGCAACGATGAACTACACATGTGTCATTGTAGCCACGGTCTGGGGAGGGTGTTTGGTGTACTATTATCTGTTTGCCCACAGATGGTATACTGGTCCAAAGACTACATTAATTGGTATCAGTGGTAGTGACAAGAGTCTTTGAGGCGAAAGGTTAGCCATGTGAGAACTTGGTCAAGGCAGAATTCAGCTCGTTTGGGGGAGGTTACTGTGCTAACCCAGTTTTGCCGAAGTCTCTGAACAGAATCAGAATCGTGTTCAGAGACGTTGAGGCTTTCTGGCTCTTGTCGTTGTGTAATTAGTTGATATTTTTATCGTACATTTGGTCATGTGACACATGCGTAGATAGCGCATGATAACGGATAATGGACGATAAGTTACCCGTTTGGGACGGGCCGTTGATCGATCCTATCAGTTAAGCAGTTGAGCTTTTGACACTTCTAAGAGCAATGATACGGAAATGGAGTGTACTGACTGACAATTGTGTATTGTCTAGTTCTGATTCACACTCGTCGAATGCTGCAATCAATGTACAAGTACAGTACTTGTAGCCACTCACAGATTGGCGGTACGATAAACACCCGGCTTCTAATCCCGGCTTCTAATCCTCAACTGTGGAATGCTCAAGTGCAACGGCTTGTACCAGTGGTCAGGAGTAAGTGTATGCTCACAGTGAGAGATCAAGTTCTCCGGACCTTCAAGCTGACCACAGAACAATCAGGATCTACCCAGAATTAACCCACCATCACGACACACTCTGTCGCTATTGGTGGATGGTAATTTCCTCAGAATGTTTTCAAAGAATACCCACACGTCAGTAGATCTTTAAACAAGATTGGGCAAGTCCCCGATACTTGTGGTTACCTCCTAGTGTTAGGTGATCCCTTTGACGAAATCAAGTTGGCGCTCCGGAGATCATCTTCTGTCGTCAATACCATCAAAAGACAGTTCAGACGACCCCTTGATGTCTTGCGAGTGTCTTAGCACCTTGAGAACCTGTTCTGTAGATTTAAACACCCTGACACACACAGGAACAGCCTATCAGTCAATTAATCGATTCAACACTGTCTATGTGTCACACCTCTAGACCTTCCAGCCACTCTCAATGCCCCGGGACGACCAAGCTATACATTCAACAATTGTACCAGTAGTGCACCACAGATCGGAGCTACCGTCCAATAGATCCACTTTCGGCTACGATATTCACACTGTACCTGCACCTCCGCCCAAAACCGGCTAAGATCACATTCAGCCGCTTTTCCGTTGTTTTTTTTTGCTTTTCGGGGATCATTCGGAGCAACTTTCCGTGTCACGTGACCCACAAATACACACACCCCTAACCTCAATATGCTGCTGGCCCCTATTGTTCCATCGGGGCTGGTCGGAAAAGCCCGAAACAACATATGCCTGCCTCGGTCCGTTTACCCGAAGGTTACCCTACCCTAACCACCCCTGCGCAATAGCTCCAATTATCCGTCTCCCACGCGTCTGTACATGATGCAGGTTTAGTGTAAAGAATTTTCCGCGCCAGCTGGTCGGTTTATTTTAGGCGCCATACTTGATGCATGTCGCTGAGAATAGCAAAAAGTGCATGTTATGGTGCATGTACATTGCATGGAGCTGCGGAATGTGCAGGTGTCGGAGAATAAAGGAAAGACCGTGAAAAATTGTGTGCGCAACGAAGAGAGGCGTATGCGGGAATCGGATCATTTCGGAGCGTCGGTAGGTCGGAGAGATGCTCCGAGGTCACGTGTTTTGCGCTCAATGTAGGCGGATAAAAGAGGGAGGAAAATCCGGGTGAATACGAGATCCGGAAGAATTTGAGATGGGTGGAATAATACCGAATAAAATAGCTATGGAGAAATGAATTGCGGGAACGGCTCCGGCGTGTGCGAAATATTCGATTGCTCTTATTTCTCCGCAGAA
Source organism: Yarrowia divulgata (assembly GCA_900519045.1). Classification (NCBI taxonomy): domain Eukaryota; kingdom Fungi; phylum Ascomycota; class Dipodascomycetes; order Dipodascales; genus Yarrowia; species Yarrowia divulgata. The sequence goes on along the minus strand of ULGQ01000002.1, from coordinate 3,345,490 downwards.
ACACTTGCTTTGAGGCCGTGGAATTGACTTCTCTGAAGACTTGGCATGCTTGTGCGTTGCTGACTGACGGTGAGCTAAGCACGTATTCTATTACACAGGTGCCAAGCAATAACGGGGGGAAATATACGCTGGAGTATGCGGGGCGTGCGGGGGTGTGGGGGCGACGGCTTTGGCCAGCTTTCGGAACTGATTGACCCAGGGTTACTCGGCCCGAGCGTGGTGATTGAAAAGAGAGTGTCAAATTGAGATGAAGGCCTTGGTGTAGCTTGGGCAGCACACCTAGGCATCCGAGGAGTTAATTGAAGTGATATTTTAGACTGCTGGAGTACCCCAGAAAAAGCCCCGGAAGTCTAGCGTTGTTTTTAGTGGGGTTAAGATGGGGTGTATCATTGTGCATGTTTGGTATGTGGATCTGGCCTTAGAATGAGAACCAAGGCGGTGATTGAGAAGCGCAAAGTAGCAGTAGATTGAAAATGACGTAATTAACAGGGGCAAAAAGTGCCGGTTTACCTCAGAGGGGAACTGTGCGGAAACAAGGACTTCATGTATGTATTGTCTACTTGTTTATACTGCATCTATAAGAGCTATGATAGAGGGGGAACTAAGACTCGTATAGGGAGTCTAGAAGCACTAGAAGATTCAAAACTGTCTGTTTGTTGTATTGGGGAAGTGTTGGTTTAGACACAAGTGTTTCTGGAGTTGATAGATGTTTTCATGTTAGCCACCGCTTGAAAGGCACACAATGCAATGTCTCAGAAGCACAGTAGGAGAGGTGCAGACTCCGGAATTTGAAAGCTCCATCTGGGCTGATTCATTATTACTTCTTCGGCTACATGGTTTTTTTTCAAGCTCTACAGCGTGTTCTACATCGCGTTTTGTGAAGTCATTGTATGTACGACGAACAACGAGACACATCAAAGAACATCACATCAAGAAACAACTAAAGGACTGCATCAAGCACAGAAACAACCTGTTCCCCTTTTTTTGCTGCCTCGGATCTACCCCACACCTAGCTTTAAACTGTCTCATAATTTCGACCCTAGGTTATAGTCTTGTAGAGACACATGTTCAGAACTGAGGCTACAAGTACCCTTGTCAGCTCGTAATACGCTCGAAATACGCTCGCAAACCGCTCGTAATACTCAGTAATAGCCTCGTACTAACACTAACTCACCTGAGCATAGCTCACGAGCCAGTCTCATATTGCTTTTGTTTCCCCACTAAACGTAGAGCTAGCGACCATGGTACGAGACCTGTAGCAGGTGATCCACAGTACTTTTAGCCAGAGTAAACATGTGATCTGGCTAGTGCAAGTACGAGAACAAGTATACGGTGTATGACAGGTGATTGATGTATTTCTGTAGCGCTATACGATAGCCACTAGCTACTTGTACTATGTACACCCAAGTTGACATAGGCACTCGGCAAAATAGTTAAAGATTAGTTATGACCGGAACACACTGATAAAAGAATGTCAGTGGTGCTGCAATGAAAGTGCTCTCAGAAATCCATACACTCATCAAATAAGACACATATACCGTTCGACAGGTCACTCCAATTAATGTTGCAAGACCAAGTCTCGAACTGGTGACCCTTTCATTATTGGGCAGTACCAAAAATACCCCGTAAACGCCAAACGCGTAAATCTCAGAACAGTCAACTCAAACACGTCTCACAACGAGTAATTACTGTACTTGTAACTATCCGCTACAGCCACAGATCTCTACATTTGCTTATCATACGCTCGGCTGACGCCTCGCCAGTTCGTTATCATTACATACATTCCTATCCAATAGTCATTGTCTTAGCTGGTTTCAAAACAACCAGCTTACTCGAGCCAGCCGACAGCTCGCTCGATACCTCGGTTCCACTGCTTCATCATGGCGGCTCGCTCCTCCTCGGTGGTCTTGGAGGTGAACTCGGTCATGCCCTCGGTGTTGATGTCCTTGAGGTCCTCGATGGAGTTCCACACGCCAACGGCAAAGCCAGCGGCGATGGCGGCGCCCAGAGCGGTGGTCTCTCGCATGGCGGGTCGCTCGACCTCGATGCCGAGAATGTCGGACTGGATCTGCATGGCAATGTCCGAGTTGGTCATACCTCCGTCGACTCGCAGCTTGGTGAAGGGCTTGCCGGAGTCCTTGGCCATGGCGTCGAGAATGGCTCGGGTCTGGAAACAGGTGGCCTCCAGGGCAGCTCGGCAGATGTGGGCCTTGGTGGTGAACTGGGTGAGACCCAGAATGGTGCCTCGGGCGTCGGTTCGCCAGTAGGGGGCAAACAGGCCGGACAGAGCGGTCACAAAGACCACGCCGGCAGAGTCGTCGACCTGGGAGGCCAGCTCGCCAATCTGCTCGGAAGACTCAATGAGCCCAATGTTGTCTCGCAGCCACTTGATGCAGGAGCCGGCGACGGAAATGGAGCCCTCCAGCGCGTAGACGGGGGCGGAGCCCTTGAAGTGGTAGCCCACGGTGGTCAGCAGACCGTTGTTGGAGATGATGGGCTTCTCACCGGCGTTGTAGAGCAGGAAGCAGCCGGTTCCGTATGTGTTCTTGGCCTGGCCGGGCTCAAAGGCCTTCTGTCCGACAAGAGCGGCGGACTGGTCACCGAGACAGCCAGCAAGAGGGATGTTGGCGAAGGGGCCGGTTCCGATTCGGCCGTAGACCTCGGCGGAAGAGACGATCTTGGGGAGAATGAGCTTCTCGACGCCAAAGAACTTGATGAGCTTCTCGTCGTACTTGAGGGTCTCAATGTTCATGAACATGGATCGCGAGGCGTTGGAGGTGTCGGTGATGTGGGCGCCGCCGTTGAGGCCGCCGGTGAGGTTGTAGAGCAGCCACGAGTCGATGGTGGAGAAGGCCAGCTTGCCTCGGTCGTAGCACTCCTTGGCCTCCTTGACGTTGTCGAGGATCCATCGGACCTTGACTCCGGCAAAGTAGGTGGACAGGGGCAGGCCACACAGCTTGGGGATCTCCTCGGAGCCGGGCTGGGCCTCGAGCTTCTTGACGGTCTCGCCGGTTCGGGCGTCGGACCAGACAATGGCGTTGTACAGGGGCTGGCCGGTCTCAATGTCCCACAAGACGGTGGTTTCTCGCTGGTTGGTGATGCCGATGGCCTTGACGTCGGCGACCTTGATGCCCTGGGTTCGCATCTCCTTGGCCACGGACGACATACAGTCCAGACACGAGCTCACGAGCTCTTCGGGGTCGTGTTCCACCCAGCCGGGGTGGGGGTAGATCTGGGTGAACTCGATCTGGTGGGAAGCCACGGGCTTTCCGTCGGGCGAGAAGAGAATGAATCGGGTGGAGGTGGTACCCTGATCGAGAGCTCCTACGTATGAAGGCATTGTGTTTGTGTTGTTGTTGGTGGCTTTGTTTTTGTGTTGGGTTGTGTGGAAGAAAGAGTTGTGTGTCTGGGGGAGGAGGCATATATATATAGTTAATTCCGTTGGTGACACAAAAACCACCCAAGTGCAAAGCGAAACACTGATACACAGACACAGAAGGGAGAGAGGCACACAGAGAGAGAGAGACCTGAGCAAGGTTTAGCAAGTGACGTAAAAGAGGGGTTGTGGGGATAATAATATAGTGGGGCAAGACTAACACCAACTCAAGAGACGTGATGACTATGGCGGTGTGTGGTACGTATGTCGGAAAATACACGTCTCTCTGCACTTCCCACCGCCTCCTCACTCAATCTCTCCGTGGCAGCTCCACTCAACTGCCTCAGCAACGTTGCTGTTGCCTACCTTTTTAGCGCATTCTTTCGTGGTCTTTTTTAGACTGGGCTTGTAGGAGTTGATTGTGGGTCGGTGGGTGGGTGAATCGGGTCAATAGAGGTATTAATCGAAAGCTCTGGATCCGGGGAATCCATTGAGACCACTTTCGTATCTCTATCACGCCCCCACCGCCCACAAAACCACTCCCCGAATTACGCACAATGACGCCGAAAACGCATGGGATGCACGAGAACCCTAACTTCGCACCCAAGTTACAGACAAGTTGGAACTTTAGAAAATGGTACGGATTAATTTGGCGGAGACAAAAAAAAAAAAAAGACCACAGCAAGAGACCCTTTAGCGCCGGGCTTCCAGGGTCTAGATTATGGTCTGATTGGACTCAGACACACGGACAAGCACACGAGGGTGTTTTGACGGTGGACTAGCTCTTCTTCGTGAGACAAGAACCACTAGGTCTTCCCCCTCAACCCCAGATCATCCCCACATGAGCTTTCTATTAGCTTTAGCGTCTAAAAGAGAGACGTCAGACTTGAGAGCCAGAAAGCCCAAACCAAACAGCCGAAGATAGACGTCTGGAATGAGCGTGACCGGGTGCACATAGTCAGACGACCTGCCGCAGTAACTACAGTAGATTCGGTCACGTGACATACCTCATCGGTGGTTGTATATACACTCTTGCCTACTTAGTCTACTTGTCACTTATCCGGCCTCGGTTCAGGGTGCAAAACCTCGGTCGGAAAAACTCGTGGGGTCTCAGACAAAACAGGCCATATGCGGCTACCCTTGCAACGCCGGAGGATTATTACGTGTCAGCTCGAAGAGAGGGGAGGCAGAGGTTTTTCCGCGTTATTAGGCGAGTTTATTCGTGGCCGAAGACAAGAGGAAAATTTTCTTCACCGGGTGTGAGTCCACTTTTCTTGCTGCAACTCCGACGTAGCATGAGCATGCGTTATGCGGGCTGGGTGAGGTGTTTAAATTGGCGCAAACGCTAAATAAGAAGTTGAACCTTGTGCCAAGTCGAGCAGTTAACGGCTCTAGAGAAGATATGCACTGCACCTTTAATTTTCGAGAGGGTGAAAAACCTCTGAACAAACGAGCTCGAGTTAGTTTGGGCAAGATTTGCAGCTTGTTCCGTCCATGTTGGCGACAAATCTGCCCATTTCTCGCAAAGTTCAACGGTCTGCGGGGAGAAGTCAATGTGAGCGGCGTAAAACAAAAGAGGGTGGAAAAACAGAGTGTGTGCTGCTTGAGCGATATCGGACAACACCCTGGATCTGTGTAGTTGTTGCGGAAAATATCAAATGCCGACATGGAAGCTGGAGAGAAGTCGATCAGGAGCACCGGGCTTCGAGCTGATCGTCATCGCTTACCCCACTTTTGCCGTAATTAGTCAAAAAATACTCTACACACTAGCTAATGTGACAGGCCTATCGTGTACATACTACCTCTTGAATCGCTTTTCCACCGGTAGCTGTACCTCTTCTGGCGCTAGTCTAGCCGACGATAGCTCGTAATATCTGGCATCTTCGTTGACAATCAATCGATCGCTCAATCGCGCCGGTAAATCTGAGCTTGTCCGAAAACGACAGTCTGTGTTTTTTCTGAGACAACCCTCTGTAGATGTCAGACGCTCACGGCTACACCCATGACTTCCCCGCACAACTCCTCTTTTCGACGTCTTTAATGGCACGAGGTCTGTGCATCATCCGTCGAGGTCACTGCACGGATTGTCTCATTCGTCTCGTGTTGCTTGTCTCGTCTTGGTCTCGGTTTTTGCTCTGCCGCGGAATCAAAGGTACTCCTACAGATGCACCCCGAGGTGCCACGCGCCGGCTCCACCGTGCGTAACTTCGACTGGAGAATCTGCTGCATGTCCCCGCCATTTCTCCAGACCCATGGGATCGGGGAACGCGGTGTCTAACTTAGTGTCGAGTGTAGGAGGGTGTAGGAGGGGGGAGGTTGTTGAGACCGTCGTGTTTTGGTGGGTTCGAAGCCGATTTACACGGGACCTTCAATGTCATGTGTCCCGCCATCACGAGAGTCGATTTCTCAACTCCCTGGGTTCACGTGATGTCTCCCTCTCTCAGTACCATGATCCCAGCACCTCCCGAATTGTTCCGTGGTGCAGCAACTCTATGTGCTTTCTGGCGCCTCGGATTAAACCTCGGAACAAATACTATAGAACTTCTTGGGCTAAGACATACGCTAGGCTGGGCGGACACTTGCAACCTCCTTTTGACTTTGCCGCTTACATAGAAAATGCACCACCGGTCTCTCCTCTCTCTGAAGATATATTTTGTTGAGCGAGAGAGGGTGGGTTTGAGAGAAACGAGAAACGAGTTTGAAAAATCGGACGACACACAAAACAAACAAAAACCACACTAACTAACCCTCACTAGAACGCCGCTAAAACCACAGACCACGCCAGTCACCCCCCCCAACCTCATGCGCATGCAGTTGTCTAAAAAATCTGGGTCACTAAACGAAAAAGCGAAAAGTGTAGAGAATAGCTGTGCACAAGGAAAACGCTAAAAATCTTACTTGTGTTCCGAGGGGGGGTAAATGGGTGTTTGACGGCTGTTTGGGGGTTTGGGCAGAATAGATGGCGTCGTAACATGTATGTAGTCTGTAGGCGCCGTTGGAGAGGTTATATATATAATGTGACTATCCCCAGGTTGACGTCAACAACTAACGACTAACACCTACTTCCAAAGTACAATCACCATGACAGACGCAATTGTACACTCGCCTGAAACTCCTCTTTGGCCGCGAATCCGACACGTTCTTCGGGAGCCGTTTGCCGAGTTCTGGGGATGTCTGATTCTCATTTTGCTGGGAGACGGAGTGGTTGCCCAGGTGACTCTTTCTGGCGGAAAGAACGGAGACTACCAGTCCATTTCTTGGGGCTGGGGTCTCGGAGTCATGTTCGGCGTCTACGCCGCTGGAGGCATTTCTGGAGGCCATCTCAACCCGGCCGTCACTCTCTCCTCGTGTATCTACCGAGGTTTCCCCTGGAGGAAGTTCCCCATCTACCTGATTGCCCAGCTGCTGGGATGTATGGTGGGCGCTGCTCTTGTCTACGGAAACTACCGATCGGCTATTGACGTCTTTGAGGGAGGAAAGGGCATCAGAACCGTGGGACTGCCTACTTCCACGGCTGGAATCTTCTGTACCTACCCTGCTCCCTTCATGACTACCACTGGCCAGTTCTTTTCGGAAATCATCGCCTCTGCCGTTCTGCAGTTTGCCATTTTCGCCATCAACGATCAGAAGAACCTGGCAGCAGGCCCCCTGGCTCCCCTGGTGCTGTTTTTCCTCATTTTCGCCATTGGAGCGTGTCTCGGATGGGAAACCGGCTACGCCATCAACCTGGCACGTGACTTTGGTCCCCGACTGGTCACCGCCATGATTGGATACGGCTCCAAGGTCTGGACCACCGGAAACTACTACTTCTGGGTCCCCATCATCGCCCCCTTCATTGGAGCTGCTCTCGGAGGCTTCTTCTACGATCTCTTCATCTACACTGGCGATGAGTCGCCTCTCAACTGGCCCTACATGGGCTTTGACCGAATCTTCTACCTGTTTGGAAAGAAGGAGGCTCCCAGAATCGAGCACGATATGGGTATGGTCGAGGAGGCACCTAGCAAGGAGGAAGTGGCCCATTTCTCCAACTCCCCTAATGCGTCGAGCTGATTATAATTAGTTAATATTTATTGCATAATGACAACACGAGCAGAGTATGAGCATGAGTATGAGCGTAGCGAGTTCTCTTAAACGAATACTCTGCGAGTACAGATGATAGTTACCCCAATATTGGTACCAAAATGAACCTCTTGCGCTGCTCATTGCAACTGTACCACTTGTAATTCTGTCAGATCTTCACATCGAGTGTAGTTCAGCTTCTTATTTTGACCCCAAATAAGGTACTTGTGGGCTGAACAAAAAGTCGTGTACTGCTTCAGAAAAGAGACAATAGTGAATCAGAATATCACCTGAGCACCTGAAAAACAGCTGTCAGTTGATTCTGACTTGGGGGAACACTGATTTTTTACAATCACATAACACGTTAACTTAGAACAGTGTCTCTGTTAGCTTGTTGAGAAATCACAAAAGAGTCTCAGGAAGATGATACTTGAGTGATTAGAGCAGGAATGCCATTAGGGAGTAAACCATTGTAAATAACCCCATTTATTTTACCATAACCAAACCGCTTTCACTCGTCACTGTGCCATTTACAGTCATGGTATGTGATCCTCTGCTTTGAACTATACAGCGTTTAGTTGAAGACTTAGTTGGAAATACTTGAGAGAGTGCGCTAGAAGCTGGCAGAACGATTCATCGAAGCGTGAGACTTGTTTTTCCAACTCCATACAGATGCATTTGTGTCTTTGGTTTACTTTCTTACCAACTCCAGTTGAGTCTACGGCAAAAGCTTTAGAACATGTTTCTAGACCTGATGCTGGACACTTAGAGGGTCTGAAACACAGGGTCTGGGGCGATCTAGAAGCGGGGAAAGACTCTGGATCAACTGTGGGGGTAAGGCTGAAACATTCTGGAAGATCGTGGGCCTCATAATAATGCCACACCATTCTCTAGGCTGATGTTATTGACACAGATCTCAGGGGACGTTTCCTGAACGATACAGATCTTAGAACGGGTAGTTTGAAAGCTGAAAAGTTGTAGTTGAGTTCAAAAAGAGAGGATGAAAATGGGCACCCTTTCTCACCCTCCCTCCCTTTCAGGTATGACTCATAGCTCAACAAATGCTCTCTTTCAGATCCCCTCATATGACCACCCTTCTACATTCTGTTGTTGATGGTCTATGCCGTGGAATACTACACTGGATGCTACTCTCGACATCGGCTCACTTCCAAACCCAGCCCATGTTTGTTCCCCACATTTTAGTCACGAAAATAGTGCAGAGAAATAGTGGTAGAAGAGCAATGGTGAAAAAGAAGGCCTCGACAAGAGTGATCATAAAACAGCGACAAACAATAATAAATCCGTGGAAAAAGTCCCAGTAGCAGTGGTAGAGCCGTCTGAAGCGAATTTCGAACTTGTCGGAAAAACGTGGCCTTTATTGGCTGCCTTAATCAGACACACAATCCCAGGTGCAACGTTACAATACTACAACTGCACAGAACAATACTAAACACTGCACAGACCAACCAAACCGTTGTTGTCACACACCACTTTCGACTATACCTTCTTCTCTTCTCCCCTCAATTAATCCGCTTTCTTCCATGAGACACTAAAGAACAAATCCACTTATACACCAACCCCACTTTCTCCACTCTTCTCCACTTCAAGTGGCTACTGGTATACGCTAGAACAATATCTCAGCCCATATTTTGGAACACCAAGCTCTGTACGAACGAACCAGGGTACAAGTGGCGTAGTACGTAGGTCTCACTTTAACCACATTCCCCTCATTACGTCATCCAACAAAAAACACACCTCCTGTAATCGGAGCCCGAACTACAGGACGGAAGACGGAAGACGGAGTAAAGCCACACCCCCGTACTCGGTAGTCAAAAAAAACCGACACAAGCCGTCTCGCGTTTGTGTCAGACACAAACGTGCCTCTCCACAAACACGTCTTCTCCACTTTTGACACACAAACACGACATTTCTCGGACGCACGTCATTCTCAAAAACACGTCCTACTCCCTCGCTAACATTTGACAACAAAATAGACACCTGTCAAATGTCACAACTCCGCGTGAACCAGATATCCGCTACAAGCCGTTGAAGCCGTTCCGATTCGATTACATTTATTATTTGACGTTAGACGTTGAGTCATCTCGATTCTCAAGGATCGTCGTGCATCACTTCGATTCCCGAGGACGTTGTTTATTTTGAATCATCAACTCTCCTCCAGTTCGACTCTTAATAAACACAAAATCGAATTTCTTCCGAGGCTCGCCTTTTTCCACCCCTTGTCCAAAACACGGTTTTACGTACAAGAGAGTACAGTTTCAACGGGCTGGTTAGGGTAGTGGTCCGCAGGTGAATATAAGGTTAAAGTTACAAGTGGGGAACCCAGGGTTAGGGTAATTTCCGCTCGTACAAACTAGCGCGGCACGCGCGCCTCAATTCAATCAAAACAACACTGGGCTAGGGGAAAGATGATTTTTGTGGGGTTAGGATGTTGTTAGGGTTAGGGTAGCACTACAGGGCTAAGCTGCTAGCTTGTTACTACGATAGCTCGCGAGAAATAAGCATTAGGGGCGGGGGACGGTGGTATGTTTGAGCATGGGTTTTATTCCAGGGTTAGGGTAAGACCGTATTTGGTCACGTGCATGCATGGTGGATTAGGGCTATACGTTTGGGCTGCATAACGCTTCACACCCTCTCTCCAAAGTGGATCAGCTGGTGTTTCATTGTCTATTTTTTAAAGTGAGACACGGATTTTTGTAGAAATGCACAAAAACCTGAATCAGCTCAGTTCGAGTTTCGTGAGGGGTTGTCTGAGTCTGTAAATTTTGCGATTTGCAATTTTGCAATTTGGGTCGCCGAAATGGCTGATTTTTGATGGACAAAATGCTTCACAATTATGCTGCAATTACGTGTCGCTAATTTGGTTAATTTGGGGTACCTTTTTGGACGCTCCCTTTGCAAGACCCGACGCATCTTTCGGATTAATGATTTTCCGAAGATCCATCTCAGAGAGAGAGGAGGAAGAAGACTACAAGGTACTAGCCACTCTCCTATTTCCCCTCATTGGCAATTAGTTGTTCCGGCTGTAGTTCGTGTCTCTGATAGTGATTGGTTCCCGCGCTTACGAGCAGTTATAAATAGTCATTCATTGTTCGTTAGTCTGGTTATATCTGAGCCTTGTTCGTCGGTCATTCCTTAATACCCTGTTTTTCTGAGCATGTCTCCTTCATCTCTTTGTGTCTCCTTACGTCTCACTTCATGACTACTTTTCTGTCAGACGAGAAAACCACAAAGTGAGCCGTCCCCGCCTAACGTCCCCACAAAGACCCCACATGAGAGTGGCAACAGAGCCCAAGGGCTGAGTCTGTCTCAGAGTGAGTTTTGGCTGGTCCAGAGGTTGAGGTAACTGCAGACAAAGTGTGAGACTAACACAAACGCGTTTTAAGACCGGATAAATGTCGGACAGCGGTGCGATCTCCGCGTAGAGCTGTTTGTGAGGTTTTGAAGGGGCTGCCGCTTCTGACGTTTCGCGAGCGTTGACAAGCGTTTTAAAATGAATCTTTGACGTGCTCCAAACGTGCACCAAACATGCATCTTTAAGCGAGTACGGTAAGCGAATACGGCGAGTACGCTGAGCGAGACAATATTTTCAGTTATGTTACATGCTCACCTCGCTAATTTTCCGCCTTTACGGATCAACAGACTGTCTTGGTCATGGTATTGTTTCTTGAATCATGTCTCACCTTGGTAACCCATAGTGAATATTGCCTCACGTTGTATCCGCAAGAATTAACACAAATATTATGCCGACATCCGCTACGGTCCAGTGCCGTGCAGGGTCCGTAGCCACCGTTTGCTTCTACGATTTGTCTTACTTTGTCCCCATAGATCGTCAGTTATTGCATGTCCAATAATACAGTCAACGGTATGAGCGCCGTGTGAGTGCCGTATGAGTGTTATGAGCGCAGTATGCAGTTGCGAAACGTGTATTATGAATCTGTGGTAACGTGCAGTGGCTTTTGTGGCTTCTCCAGACTATCATGAATCCGTTTTCAGAGAAACGGGCTTGGTAGTATGTCGATTAAAGTGTATTTTTGATCATAAAATCCTGTCATGAGTGGTATCAAAATGATCGTAGCAGGCTCCTCTCTTTAATGGTAGTCATCTCGTATCCATCAGAGCTCCCCGTTGTTCACAGAAAGACTTATTGTACCAAGTTCCATTTAAGGTGGACTAGCGAGCAAAAATGTGGAATGTTGGAAACGATGACAAAACGCTCTGATCTGTTAAACGACTTCAGAAGGAGATGCATGTAGTGATATTCTCATGGTCTCTAGAAATACAACTCATTTAACACTGTTGCTGACACCTCTCAAGTAATGCTGAGTAATACTGGTATTTGACATCTAGATCACTGATCAGCCAATGGCAAATCCAGACTACAAGTAGATTGAAAACAGCTATCGTACATACTTTATAGTCACGTGACCTGAACTGTCATTAGCCACCCTTCTATCAGGACCTCGTCACAATGAGAAAAACTTACCATGCTGTTTCCAGACACTCCAGCACATGACTCTATACCATGACCGAACCACGTGATCAGACTATAATTCCTGCTTCGAGGACTTGATCACGTGACCCGCAACATCGTCATTCATTTGCTGCTCTTGCAATCAGAAACCAAAGAGCTATCTGGCGCACTAGTGCATCAACCCCAATTTCACCCAGAGTTACACCATGAGCAGTCCATTATTACAACGGCTGAGCTGCTCAGAGAGCAGTGGTTCCGGTCCTTGATCGTCTCAAGATCGTTTTGCCCGGGTTATAAACTGGATAGAGCAAAAATAAGACATTGGCTCACGCATTTTGATCTGGTAGAGCTGTGAATAGTACCAAAATGGTCAGGAGACAGGAAGGATTACGTCTGTATAGGTTTTGCAGCTCTGTTATTACTTTGCCGTGTGGTTGTGGGGTACATCGTGATGCTTTATCAGGTCGAATCACATCTTCGAGTGAGAGATTTGGTCATTGTGCGAATAAAATTTACTAATCTGGAGTTTCTTGTCACCTGATAGATTCTGTAGACAGCAACAACGACATGAAGGCGGTTTGAGACCATGGTTTATTTTGCTGTATTTTACTGCAGCTCATTCCATCATTGCAATGATAGTGACTCCCTTAAAATGCTGGTACGTGTTAGAACGAGTACAACACCTGTAGCATTCAATTGAAGCGATATAGCCTCACTAAATTTTTATACAGTGGAAATAACTACAGCTCCTCTAAGCTGATTTCCTCACGGTCAACTCCCGAACAGCTACTGTGCTTTCTCGAAGTCATGTCAACACTTTTTACGCACCCACCAATTTCTGAATAATTTCAACACTTTTGATACATCGACTATTTGTAGTTTTTTTCATTACAATTATCCATTTACTATTTAGCAATATAGATGATATTACCATTGGAGTAACTATCCCGTGGTTGTTACCTTGTCCAGCGTTGACAAGTCAATTTTGTTTGTCGATATTTCGAGTAAACTAGATCAAAAAAAATCGCTAGAACATAATAATTGATATTATCTTCATTTCCTTGACTTCTTATTTGCAACGGTGAACTCCATGGTCTTTTATCTCTTTTAATTGAGCTTTTACATGAGAGTACAGTCTTGTTGTCGCAGCTGTCGAATCAGTAGAATTATAATTGAAGCCTACAGACCCTGCGTGCCAAAAAAGGATATCAAAATGATCATCTTGAGTTCCTCTCTGCAACCATGAGCTCCATAATCTCACATCTTTTTCAATTGAGCTTTTACTTATTACCAGTCTTGACACATTTATAAAATTAGAGCTATAGTCGATCCGCTACAAGTAGGGAGAAGAACTGAAGGGTACGCCAGGTACAGAAGCCATCGGATAGACCGTTTAGATCTTTCCGAGAATCTCGGTGACGAGGGACACAATGGAGCCAATGTCGCCGGCCAGAGAGGGCAGGTCGGTGAGCAGACCGGTAAGGGTGGAAATGGTGCCGAGCAGCAGGGTCAGGGCGGCAACCAGAGGCTGGACCAGACCGTCGACAAGCAGACCGACCACCAGGGTGAGGATGTTCTCGAGCAGGGTCAGCAGAGAGGTGACGAGGGGAGAGATCACAACGGTGTAGAGGATGGTTCCGACAGCGCCAACAATAGGCACGGCCTCGAGGTCCTTGGTGAGCTTGACGAGCTCAGCGTTCAGGGCGGTGAAAGAGGTGGCCAGGACAGTCTGTTCGTTGGGGACGGATCCGGCAGGCTGCAGGATAGCGCTCAGGGTGCCGACAACAAGACCGACAACGGTGTTGACGATGTCAGAGACATCTCCAAGAGCTCCGGTGAGTCCGAGCTGTCGAGCGATGAGCTCGGGAGCGGGGGCGGGGGCAGGAGCAGGGGCAGCAAGAGCCGAGGCGGCAAGAGTGGTAAGAGCGAGGTACTTGGCAGAGACCATTGTAGTAGTGGTTGTTGGTGGTGGTGGTGGTGGTGGTGGTGGTAGAAGAGGTTAGAGAAGATGTTCTTGTCTGGAGAACAACAGGAGGACGTAGACGGGGTATTTATATCGCAATTGAGAGTGACGGGTTTCTTGTGCGTGCGTCCCCCCCCGTATAGAATACCAATTACTCCACCGAAGCTGCAACATCCACACTCCACCGCAGAACGTTTGCACAATCACTCCACCTGTGCATACTGGGCGGGATTAGAGGTTTAGTGGATTGTTCTTAACCTTGCCGTGGCTTGAGAATGTAAGGTGGTGGTACTAACGACATGTTCATCAGTGGTTATTGTAACACTGTGGTGGTTGGAGGATGTGTGGGGCGATGCAGAACATGCTCGTGATCATACCACATAATCTCTGTCGTGTCTCATGTTCAAAGATCACCGTACGATCACCTGATCACCCGATCACCGTCTGATCGCCATACTCCATCTGATACCTCTTCTGTTACTCCTTCTGTTGGAAGCTTGCACAAAGTAGGCCCAACTTTATCGACGGTAGTGTCTTGGGTGGGCGTTATCGTATGCAGGTGTGAGAGTGTATTTGGGTGGGTGGATAGAAGGGTAGAAGGAGTATGATCTGAGGGTAGGCAGTGGTCAGTAATACGGTCACCCAGGCAACACCCCCAAAACCAACACATTTGTAGCCAGATTACTTATTCTAAAGACGAATTATATACAATAACATCGCTGTCACGTTTGTGGATCCTATATCGTCTACCCTGTATCCTGTATCCTGTGTGTATACCTGTCTTGCATTAGTGCAAAGTCTGAGTTTCCGTCCAACTACCTACGGGCTAGCCTATGAGGTGATTGGTCTGTGGTACAAGCCTTTAGTTCGTCATTCAGATATTTGTGGAGACCGGTGGTATGAACTGTGTTGTCTGTAGCAATGTCTCCCATAACTACCATACACCCACCCAACGAACTTCACCCTCTGTCTAGGTTCCTAGCCGACAACCTCAAACTTCCACTAGCCCCGATCTCGACTCATGCATCGAATGGCCAATTGCGGGAGGCGGTAAGGATTGACGGCGGGTAGGCGGGGGGTGTTTCCAGAAGCGGTCGTTATTAATATTTCCGGGTTTACCGTATCTACAGACGTTATCAACAGATTCCAATGACTACATTCTGACTATACTGACGTAAGACTCTAGCCTCCCTCCTCGGTAACACGTTCTCCAGAGTTACGGTTGTGTCAAAGGGATCTTCCGTCAATCTCAGACATCCCCCGTACGATTTCAGACAGTCTCAGACTCTCAATCTCTATCTCTCTACCCGTTATACACGGCTATCGATGACTCCACCGTTTGATAGTCAAACGGCCAATCTATAGATCGTAGCTATACATACCCACACACCCGACTGTACCACACACCCTACACTCTGCCAAACACGATAGCGTTTCTCCAACGAGCTAGCAAAAGTATCGCCGAGAAGAGACAAACTGTGGCTACCCGGACTAGTAGAGCAGGGCAGCCAATGGCAGCTGAGGATCCGTCCAAGACGTGACAGCCCAGAAGAAAGCAACACAAAAAGCAACGATTAATATCGAGCCCTGGCCTTGTCCTCGGAAGGGATCTACCAGGGACTACCCAGGGACTATACTCTGGCTCAGGGTCAGCAGGGTCGACAGGAACGTACATCCCTCACGCATCGGACCGTACCGTATGTGCGCAACTGTCAACAGAGAATGCGACTTTGTCGGAATGACGTGAATACGAGTATACGAGTCTCTCGAGGATTCTGAGTCAAACCCACCAAACCACCAAACCACCAAACCACCAAACCCACCAACCCACCAACCAGAGTATAACCTCCCCAGCTAAACCTGAAACCCTCGGTGGCTTGATTGGTCCGGCTAAACTAACGGCGGCTAGACTAGACTAGACTACTGTAGCATCGCAGCTAGCCCACTACGATGGATCAATCTGAGTTTGACTGCAGTATCGTACATACAGTATTCGAACCCTGACATTATAACAATGCTAACCCTGACATTCTGTAACCACCAACAGCCCATCTTTCATCCCCCTCTCTAATCTAATAATGCAATTATATTATACATCGACGACGGTGTCTTTCCACGCCCTCTTCGTCACACATCCGCGGCCTCAAAAGACTGCCGCTGCTCGCCATGGTGCTGCTGCCTCGTCTTTTTCGTGTCCGGATTCAGCGTCTCCACAATGATCATGGAGAGCACCGAGGACGGCAGCGAGTGCAGCAGCCGGATATGCAGCCCCTTGAACAGCGCCCGCCCCAGGCCCACCTCCTTGATCAGGTTCTTGCCCACCTGAAACACGCTTTTCTGGTCGTCCGGACGCATGCCTCGAATCTCGTCCGAGACTGCCAGCTGCTGACGAGTCTTGACCACGTCCAGAAAGTTGGACGCCACCGACGCCGTGCACGTGGCTGCTGCAGAACTCACAGCGTACTCCTTGAGCCCCAGCTCGCCCCGCTGCTCCATCCACGCCTTGGTCTTCTCGTAGGTGACCCACCACACGACGGAATGGGGCAGAAACACCACAATGCCCATCACGTAGCCGCGGAAAAAGCCCCGCAGACCCTCGGTGGCGTAGATGCGCTGGATGATTTGCGTGGTGCTGATGTTTTTCGACGAAATCTGCATCCGGCCCTTGATCACCTCCATGGGCGTCCAGATGAAGGAGGATGCCAGCTCGGCCACCGCGCCACTGATGACGTAGTTGGCCATGGAGTCGTCGCCTATGTAGGGGGTCAGGAATCGCTTACATTGGCGGTACGACACCATGTATGTGGTGAAGGCGGGGGTGGTGAGAGCCACGGAGGCGCCCAGACCGCGCCAGTAGCGGTGTAACGGGAGGATGTAGTTGAAGTTTGTGGAGGTCTGTTGCAGGGTTCGGATGGTGTCCAGGGGGTGGAACACGATTTTCGATCCGACTGCTCCGGCGCTGGGTTAGTACGGAACGGAAGCGAGGGCCGTAGGTCCGAGCGGACACGATGACTAGACACTTTATCTGGAAACGAGGGCCGTAGGTCCGAGTGGACACGATAGCTGATACTCTTAGTCAGGAAAGATGACTAAACACTTCAGGAAAAACGAGACTCGATAGCTGATACGACAAGTCAGGAGCGGGACCCAGTAGCCTTAGTCTTGGTTGCCGATAGCTGTTGACGTAAGTCTTCAGGGGATCACATCAGGTCTTCCCAGAAAGGTTCTGACATTACTGATTCATAGATCACCAAGGTGAGATAGACGTAGACAGCTGACGAATAAGTCTGTGCGATCGACACCAGACACAAGGCACGGATGAATTCCTGGCACTTCTTATCGCACTGCCATAGATCAAGCTGAGTGTCGTTTCAGACATCGGGCATGTGAACGGGCTCAGAATCACAAACAAAGGAACGACGACACTGGTGACACCAGCTGCGTCGGACACAGAGCCAGAATCGTCGGTGCTTTTGAACAGCTCTGTTCTTGTATCTGACTTCGTTCAGCATGGTTCCGAAAAGCTTCCGAGTGTGCCTCCGCCGTATCACACGTGTGTTGTAGTCATCGCGAGTCATGACACGTGTTGGTTATGCGCTCCATCTGTGTCCATCTGTGTCTGACCACCCAATACCATCTCCCATGGTGATATGACCAGGACTGAAATAGTGGGCTAAACACTCGCTCAGCACCAAGTACACCTTATTCGTAGTACCAAGGTAGGAGTTATACCATAATGTAGAGCCACCCACAGCGTTTAATCCGTCATACCACCTCCATATCCCTCACATCTGCTGATACTCACACAGAAGCCATGATTGTTCCGAGATCCATGATGATCTTGTTTGTGTCTGTGTCGGTTTGAGTCGGTTTGAGTCGGTTTGTGTAGTTCGTGTTTCGTCGCGTAATGTATGCAAAAGTCCTGCCAAAGAGAATGTCCGTTTGTGTCAAAGCGAATGTCCGTCTGTGTCCGTCTGAGTCGAGAAGATGCACCCGATTATCCGTGTACTGTAGCTGATTCGGTATCGTCGTGTAGATGTAGAGTTTGGTTGATCTGCAGGTGGAGGTTGGTTTGGGACTGTGGAGTTGAGTTGGGCACGTGGAGTAGAGGGGGGTGGGTTAGTAGAAGCGGTATAAAGGGTCTGTGGGGGTTGTCCGTGGTCCTCTTGGTTTATTTTGGGCTCCGTGTTTTCCTACCACGTTTTGTATGTCTACATTCCTAGTCTAGCACCTTGGTGTACCAGGGTAGTCGGGGAGTCGGCTCCACTACAAATGTTGTGTTGAGCAGAGGTAACTCGTACGAGCCGTTTCCGTTCATCCGGAGAAGTGAACGACACGGATTAAATACGCGATACGAAATCTCGACTCGATCTCGACTCGTATTGTCTCTTCCATTGATTTCTCATCACCAACCAACCACACTCCCCTAGCTCACTACAACGTTGCACGGCTGGTTTTAGCGTCTCCACTTCTCTATTGGTTGGACGGTGGTGGCGGGGTTGAACAGAGCGTAGAAAAGCGAATAAAATGGGGAGAAATATGGAAGCCAAATATATCAACTTAATGGGTGGTTATGTAGCTCCCAAAAATTATCCCTTGATCCCCCCATGCTCTGAACCCGTATCAAAGACCGCTATCGTTCGAACCATATCTCCACTATCCCCTCCCAAGCCAAATAAAGTTTGCAGTTGTTCTAGAATATTTTTGGAGATGTATGTGGAGTGTTGAAGTAGGAGGTTGGAGATAGATGGTATAGAAGGCGTAATAGAAGCCTTAGAACCGCCAAAACTCTACCAGGTGGTATTTCAGCACTCTGGAATTGTTCTAGATAGGTTTCAGAGCTCTCAGGGTATTAGAGAGGGCGGACTACACGTATTCTGTGAATAAATACAGGTATAACTGCCAGAGAGATACGGAGCAAATGTTCAGTGATAATATCACGCTTAGGCACAATACATACAGGTATTCTGGCTACCCGAATAACCACCAAAGACCTCAAATTTCACTGACTAAACTGTATTGTCGTACTCTGAACCTGTGGCTTTTGAGATTTTCTTAGTAGCACTGGTAACACCCCCAATAATTGTCCAAATGGAAAACCAAGCACACCAGTCATCTCCTCGCATCAAGGAGATCATTTTGGTGCCATGTAGTCCTCAATTGAACCGCTAAATTACCGCTCTTTTACACCCACCCATCGCTACGGCTCTGATGAGTGCATTTCTGTGCATGAGCATCTGCAGGCCCAAAAGCAATCCTTGAGAGAGACTACAGTATCGTATGTACTGAGGTGTGTACCAGGTTCTGTAGCTCAACCAGCAAACACGTGACGGTGGATCCCTTCCTTCTAGCCCAGTCATGTGTGACATCATCTCAGTAGCCCCGCCCTTTTGGAGCTAGACGAGATCTAGGTCTGTGTCTCCATCGGAGTCCGCATTGAGTTGACGGCAGTGCACACGGGAGAACGGCAAAGAGAAAACGTCGGACTCCGTCAACCTCCGTGCCACACCACCCTGGATCTGATACATTGGGACATACAAGGGCGGGAAACGCGCCGTTTATATATTCCGGTAGTTGAGAGCAAGCGATATAGACACAGACATGGACGACACAATTCAAGTACAGTACGATACTGTAGGCTACACCAATTCAGGCTACCAGGGGTACACAAATAGCCAAAAGGCGTGGTCGCAACACGTGCCAACAAGACCTAAATAAACACACGCCAATAGCAACTACATTCGGCCGGTCGTGTATAGCGGACTATTTGACTACTTGTGTCGTATTGTGGATTATTGTGTCTCAATAGACTTTGGAACCTCAGGGGTCTTGTGGGGAAGGAGGTGTAGACCCATGTTGAGCTGACCGAAAATCGAATTTCAAGTCATTAATCTGCTCATAATCTGTTGCTGAATCGATTGCCGTTCTCACTACGCTTTTCCCATCTCTCTAAACATGTCCTTTTCGTACCCACACCACCCACCACACGGCACAGGTTAAACTTTGCTGGTGCATCGCTTTCCACACGTTTACGCCAAAATAAGGTTTCCGAAAGGTCCAGTGCCTCGTCCTTAAAGTCACACCTGTGTCCGGGTCTTTTTGAAATGTTCAATCTAAGAGCACTCAGTGGCGTTGCACACCGTTTCCTCACACGTCAACCACATCTCCGCACCATGTCCCACGCAGCCAGACTTTTGCCCAACAGAGTCCCCCACAAAAAGGGCCCTGAACGGGACCCCTCTACTCTGTCCAACTACGAGCACTTCAAGCCCACAAACACCTCTGTGAACCTCAAGGTGCACTGGGCTGACCAGAAGCTTGCTGGATCGGTTACCTACGACCTGACCGTCGACGGCAACCCCGACAAACTCGTGCTGGACACCTCCTACCTCGACATCCAGGAGATCCTAGTCAACGGACACAAAGCCGATTTCTCCATTGGCGACCGCCATCCGATTTTTGGGTCTCCCTTGACCATCACATTGCCTGCTACCACAAACGCTCCCAACATCCAAGTCAAAATCTCCTACGCCACCACCCCCTCTTGTACCGCTCTGCAATGGCTGACTCCCGAACAGACCGCCGGAAAGAAGGCCCCCTACTTCTTCTCGCAGTGCCAGGCTATCCATGCCCGATCCGTCATGCCCGCCTTTGACACTCCCTCCGTCAAGTCCACCTTTGATATCGAAATCGAGTCCGAGCATCCCGTTGTGGCCTCCGGTCTGCCCATCAAATCGGGTTCCGACGCCAACAAGTTTGTGTTCCGACAAAAGGTGCCCATTCCGGCCTACCTGTTTGCTCTGGC
Source organism: Yarrowia divulgata (assembly GCA_900519045.1). Lineage (NCBI taxonomy): Eukaryota > Fungi > Ascomycota > Dipodascomycetes > Dipodascales > Yarrowia > Yarrowia divulgata. The sequence continues at coordinate 3,324,795 of ULGQ01000002.1, read as the reverse complement.
CGGCGGAGACCTTGATTCTGCCCCCATTGGCCCCCGATCCGATGTCTACTCCGAGCCTTGTGACCTCCACAAGTGCCAGTACGAGTTTGAGGCCGACACGGAAAAGTTCATCAACGCCGCAGAGAAAATCGTCTTCCCCTACGAGTGGGAGAAGTACGACGTGCTGGTGCTGCCTCCCTCGTTCCCCTACGGAGGCATGGAGAACCCCAACATCACCTTTGCCACCCCCACTCTTGTTTCCGGCGACCGACAGAACGTGGACGTGATTGCACATGAGCTGGCGCACTCGTGGAGCGGCAACCTGGTCACCAACTGCTCCTGGGAACACTTCTGGCTCAACGAGGGCTGGACCGTGTACCTGGAGCGACGGATCGTGGGTGCTCTTGAGGGCGAGCAGCAGCGACATTTCTCTGCCATCATCGGATGGAACGCTCTGGAGGAAAGTGTCAAGCTCATGTCCCGAGACCCCGTCCAGGAGTCGTACACCCAGCTTGTGGTTGATCTCAAGCCCAACGGAGGTGCCGATCCCGATGATGCCTTCTCCTCTGTTCCCTACGAGAAGGGATCCACCTTCCTGTTCCACCTGGAGACCCTGATTGGCCAGGCCAAGTTCGATCCCTTTGTCAAGCACTACTTTATGCATTTCCGATACCAGTCGCTGGACACCTACCAGTTCATCGACTGTCTGTTTGACTTTTACGCCAATGACAAGGAGGTGACCGATAAGTTGAACGCTCTTGACTGGGAAAAGACTCTGTTTGCCCCCGGTCTCCCCACCAAGCCCCAGTTCGATACCACTCTTGCTGACGAGTGTTACAGCCTTGCTTCTCGATGGAAGGACGCCTCCGATGCCTCTGCCTTTTCTGCCCAAGACATTGCTTCTTTCAACTCGTCGCAGATGGTTGTCTTCCTCATCACTCTCAGCGAGTACGAGGGCAAGAACGGGTTCAGCTGGGCCAACAAGAAGGAGCTCATTTCCCAGATGGGCGACATCTACTCGCTGGCCAACTCGTCCAACCCCGAGGTGATTGCCAAGTGGTACAGCATTGCGATTCTGGCCAAGGTGGAGTCCGAGTACCCCAAGCTGGCCGACTGGCTGGCCACCGTTGGTCGAATGAAGTTTGTGCGGCCCGGCTACCGGGCTCTCAACTCGGTGGATCCCAAGCTCGCCAAGGAGACCTTTGAGAAGAACAAGGACTTCTACCATCCCATTTGTCGGGACATGGTTGCCAAGGATCTTCAGTAGAGGTTTTTTGGTGAAAATAGTTAATGAGATGATGTATATAGTATGATTCGACTAATGCTGGCGAGGTGGCGTGCAGTTACGGTGGTGACGGGTAAGAAAAATTACACCATTTTACTAGACTTTCTCAGCTGACTGTGTGGTAATATGGCAGTAACTTGACTCATAGAATAGCTACAGTGTAGACTACAAATAGCCCATGTGGATCCAGAAAGACCTCTTCGAGCCACCATCAGCAAATGACCGGTCTAGAACAGTCGTATGATCGTCTCGACGCCCGTAATTAATGCTGCAGTGGTGATATGTGCTTGCACATTTGAGATACGACATTAGGGGTACAGTACTGTACCTTGGAAGGTGTCGTACTGACCAACTCTGACTCTGCTGAATAGTATCGATTTCGTAGGTGCAGTATCTAATGTTGTATTACAGTACAAGTCACGTTCGGGACTTTACACGATACTGCTCTGCAACAAAGTGGACGATTGTTCCAAATCATTCCGAGCCGCACGCCTAGGTGTGGTTTTTTGGGGGTTCTTTAGAAAGGGTTTTGGAGGTGCCAGAAATACGAACTTTTATAGCCACCGTACTAGTCCGTATTGCCCTACGATGTTTATTACTAAAGTGCTGTATCTGAATTCATCAATGTCGTTGAAATTTCTAGAATGGTAGCCCTTCGCTTCAATGCATGTTGCGATACGATTCGGTATGACCTCGATCAGGGCAGAAACAGCAATAGCATCCGAAGCCTTTATCAAGTAGCTCTCTAACCCAGCTCTAGCCTCTGGCGACTGTCCCTTTGCATTCCGTATCTAAGGGAACATTTTCTCAGCAAGTAGTTTGAGAGATACCCACGCCTGTTCAATGTTTAGGCCAGGATAGTAGGGTGGTTTGAGACTTCATTCTTTTCAGCGAGGAAATGATCGTGCTGATTGTTGTAGAACATCACCTTGTTTGTTGCACAAGTAGAACACCATCCTGATTGTTGTAGAACATCATCCTGATTGTTGTAGAACACCATCCTGATTGTTGTAGAACATCATCCTGATTGTTGTAGAACATCATTCTGATTGTTGTAGAACATCATTCTGATTGTTGTAGAACATCATTCTGATTGTTGTAGAACATCATTCTGATTGTTGTAGAACATCATTCTGATTGTTGTAGAACATCATTCTGATTGTTGTAGAACATCATTCTGATTGTTGTAGAACATCATTCTGATTGTTGTAGAA
>ULGQ01000002.1:3209338-3322085 GCA_900519045.1 Yarrowia divulgata | reverse complement strand
AACATCATCCTGATTGTTGTATAACATCATCCTGATTGTTGTATAACATCATCCTGATTGTTGTATAACATCATCCTGATTGTTGTATAACATCATCCTGATTGTTGTATAACACCATCCTGATTGTTGTAGAACATCCCTCATCGTGCTTCGCACTCTGAGATCAGACCGGGTTCATAGCTTATAAGAATCATTCTCTCTGGTAAGCTCTTGTCGTATTTACTGTAGAAGCCATGTCAAGATTACAATGAAAGGTTTCGAGCTCTGAGACCATGACCTCATATCCTTTGATTTATTGTACGTTTACACATCACCCCACAAGACTGTTCTCCACTTCGTGATCCACTCATGGCTGCCTTAGAGCGGCCTTTTTTCTCCTTGGGTACTGGCCTCCTTGCAAGCATATGACCAAATCCCTGCTCTTTAGCGATTCCATCAATCGTGGCCCGGCACATCTGAAGACCAGTGCCTTCAAGACGTTCCTTGTGAGTCGCCTTTGGATGCTTTTTGAGATTCATAGCCATGAAACGGCGAGCCCTCTTACCCCGTTATACATCAATCACCAGTGCATTATATTTAACACATTCACCCTACAAATTTAACACTTGGTCAATCTGTTTACAGAAACTTATTCATACAAATATAAAACATTCATACAAAATGGTCAGTCCATTAGTGACACGGCTTGAAAGGTACTTCTTCACGCTGAACAGTCTTGTGGTTCACACGAGTAGACGCTCTGTCTAAAGTACTGCGTATAGCTGCCTTGGAGTGGCCTGTGGTACGTTGAATCTCTGAGCGAGAAACCCCAGAATCGGCCCGTGCCAAAATATCCGCCCGTTCTTCCCTGGTGAGTTCTGGGCCTCTTCTACGAACGTTTGTGTTGACGGCGAGAACCGAGCTTACACCTTTGAGTGAATCGTCAACAAGATCAAGGCCTGGTTGTATCATGCCGTATTGTTAAATGTTGTGGTGAACGTGAGAAAGAATGAATCCAGACCTTGGCAGTAAATCGACCTGCTGTACTCGTACCAGAGTAAGCTGATATATCTGGATGTGTTGAGTGAGACGTAAAAGACTCCAGGGCTACACAGTCAAAATGGCGTGAGTTGTGATGCACCCTCATCAAGTCGCTACCTCAACAACTTTCTCCAGACGCTAAACCACTGGCCATTTGTGTCATCTCCAGTTTTCCAACGGAACCAGTAACAGTCTTGTGTCTGTAGTGTCGCCACGATCATAAGTACAGTGCGATACGATAGCTAGCTACGATACTGTACCTGATGTGCTGTCCTCTCATGACATTGTCTCTTCATGTTGACAGCCAATTGACCGCTCAGATATGAGTGTTGAAGAGGTGCATGGGAAAACTCGGAGTCTTCAATGATAGCCCGATCTTCTCGAAAACAGTACCATTGTCTAGCCCTGGACAAGACGAGTGCACTCGTGTAACTTCCGCTGTTGTAGCGCCATTGTAGCGTGAAATAAATACACCCTTCTGCCTCCGTATATGCCACATGCCACATGCCAAGAGTCGGTTGCGGGGATACCCGTGAGGACAAAAGTCTGGTTGATGGATATTCATCCTACATTAATGAAAGTAGTACCATTGAAAAGGCCCGGATCAGACGAGTGCATCCGTATTTCTCTCATCTTTTTAGCATTTCTGTAGCAAGAGTTGGAAAAAGGGAGCAGTTCGGAATGTGGCGGTAAATAGAGATTGTTCCCAAAACCTGCCACACCAAATATACACATCTGGACTCAGTGTCAATTTGCGAATAGTGACTCTGACAGAAAAAAAGTGGTATATCCAGCAAGCTAACATCTCGAGGAGTACACTCATACTACTCACTTCTTCATAGCCTTAAGGTAGAAGAAGTTAGAGAGTCATCCCGTCTCTCAACCGCTGCAAAAACGATAGAGACAATCTGAGCACACTTTTATACTGTAAAGTGGCCATTCTGAGTTGAATAAAACTGTCTCTTATCTTTTTGAAGCTACAGAACCAGCTCTACCGAGGCAACACTCAGCATTGTTGCTCCACCATTAGGTTTGCGATACTGTTTATCTGCATTGACCATGCAGGAGTCCCGATTGAGCATGGAATGAGGCAAAAGCTGTCATCTCCAGAATAGGAAGGTGGAAGGAGAACGTGATACATTTGAACGACACACGACTCAAAAACAGCTGAATAATACAATAGAAAGACGAACTACTGTTACGGCCTCAATAGTTGTGTAGACGGTCTATTTGCGGTCCTAAAGTGTTCACAAGGTGGCCTAGCCACCTCCAATGTAGTCACATGACTCTCACGTGACCCAAATCATTAATCATATGATTACTAATCAAATAACCACACCCCAACGCCAAGCACGTCAAAGTTCTGAATCTCAGGAGTTGGTGAAAAAGTTGAAAAAACGTGAAGTCTGGGATTAGCCTTTAGGGTAGACCGTCTGAATCAGCAGACTTTGCTGATTTCAATCACATGACTGGTTAGTCGCTGCGATTTTTTTTGAAAACTGGAATTTCAGCATATTTGGAAGTCTAAACATTCGTTTTCGGAGTCCGATTTTTCAAAATCTGGAGTTCCAAGAAGTAAATAACTTTAAATGTTTCAAAACTGGAATTTCATCAGTTTGTAAACTCTAAATCTTTATTTTCGGACTCCCTTTTTTCCTCCAGCAGCATTTATCTCCTCTAGTTTCTTTCCGATCTGATCAAAAGAAGCTCGGCTGGGTTGAAGAGCCAAAAATAACGTGAGTCTGTTAAGCCATTTTTGCTCTATCGTTTGTGCTTTGTCAGCAGCATAAGAACCAGTTTTCACAAGTGCCTCATCTCAGAGGTTGGTCAAACGCATGTTCCCGAGGGTCTATAGCAAATCTAAGCATAACAGCGAGTTCCCCGAGTCCACTTTTCAGTACAAAAGTGGTGTCGGATTTCTCGTATCTCTGCTGGAAGGTTCGGTAGATGAGTTTCGATTCTGGTGTTCCATCGAAACAACTTGGTTCAATTTTCGTTTGTTGCAGTTGGAGCCCCATATATCCAACCAATCAGGTGTCAGATCGGCTGAACAATGGGGCTGAAAAAATGAGGCTGAACAAATGGGGCTGAACAAATGAGGCTGAACAAATGAGGCTGAAAATGAGGCTGACACCGAGATTAACTTTGAGGCTGCATAATCTGAGCTTTATACGAGAGATAAGATGGGACTTGGTGAGAGGTAGATATGGACGTAAATACGATACGTATAAAACCAACAGTACATTCCATGAGATCACGTGACTGTTGAAGTGGTGATAGAAGCCGATTCAGGCATTTTCTGTGTTTCATTAAATCAACAATCTGCCACATATATTTACTACTACCTCTGCCACAAACATGTAACAGCCTCACTGTATGATAGATATACAAGAGGTGATTTTTCACTTGATTTCTGACTTCATCACCTTCCAAACATCAACCGCCATGACTCAATTACACGTGAAAGTCGCCAAGTGCCTCGATATACCCACTCCTTACGGCCAACGTTCTTATCTCTCTCGATTCTCAGTATGGTACCATCAACTTTCTCTTTCATACCCTCTGGTCACGTGCAAACAATACAATGAGGGTCTCAGAGATGGAGATTTGTTTTTACAGGAGGATACTGCGACTGGTGAAAAAACCGTCAAGATCGCCAAAGAACACGTGCCGTGGATCATTTTCACCGTGCACGTTTTGTTGAATTCGACTTCTCCAACCCTCATTTTTGAGCATCTGGAAAGTCTCAAAGTGAACGGTATTTCTATGGAAATGGTCAAGAACATTCTTCCCTGGTGTATTAGTGCCATGGAGAGAGCATCTGGAGGGAAATGGCCCGAACTCCAGAAACCCAGAGAAGATCTGAGTTACGATGAAATGATGGGTCTCTGGGGAAAAATCCACAACCATCACGTAAATCTTGAGAGACTGAATCCAAGCGCTGAAAAGGCAGGTTTGGTCTTTTTCGGTTTGTACAGAGATCCAAAAGGTGACTCTTACGTCATCTACTTCATCGATCACACCACTCAAGCTACAATTTGTCTTCCTTCCTTTAGACCTAAGCGTCACCATGACTTTAGAGACAGACTGCAAAGGGCTCTAAAGTTGTTTATGAGAACAAATGGGCAACCCAAGGCCTTTTTTTTCATGAATTCTTGCTCTGGACAAAACAGGTGGTTGGCAGACGAGCTTCGAATGGCTCTTAAAAAGCTCGATCCCTTTGATCCAATCGTTTCGATCTTTTTCGCAAACAAGATTGACGAACTGCCAGTCAAAATAGCAGCTGCCTTTTACAACCTGTCTTGTCATCTGTATTCGGATTACAGAACTAAAAGACTGATGGAACAAAAACAACGACCGTACAAAAAGTCGTTTCTGCTTGTGGATCTTCCTAGAGACGCCCATCACAGTGAAACAACGAAGACGTTCTTCCCTCATAACACTACTCTTCCGCCTAAACAGACAGCGAGGTTTTTCACAAAACACCCCAAGAAAGAAGTATCCCTGTCCCCCTCAACCTCCACCAAAAACACTCTCTACTACATGATATTCCCAGGTCCATCTGTGAACATCAGACGCTACCAGTCCCACACCCATTTCTCCAGTCTCGATTTCGCAGACCCGCGAACGATCCCCAGTTCGATTCCCCAAGTGAGCCCTCCGTTTCCCCCCATGGATCAAAAGGATCAAGCTGAAATCACAAAACTGGTCGAGGAGTCGTTCAAATTCAGCCTGGCATCACGTGAGATGCCCAACTACCCCGGAGACCTCCAGATGGACACCACGTGTCGAAATATCATCGACCACTTGTCACGTGAACACATCAAAAAAATGAAAGAGTACACGGAAAAACTCGAAAAAATGCGACCTTTGCCTCCAGGAACAAAATCGGCTTTGTCACGTGGACGTGGAAGGAAGAGAAAAAGATCGTCACGTGAGCCTGAAAACTTGGAGGTCAGAACGGTCAAAAAAGTGAGGTTTGCAGATGAGGTGGAGGCAGAAAAACGGGCTGAACCAAAACAAGAGACTGTCTGCAAACCCAAGAAACGCGGTAGAGGTATTCTCACCGCCATCATCAACTTTTTCGTAGAGCCAGCAAAGACAGCAGCCACGTAATACGGCTACGTACAGTACTGTGACTTTGCAAGAGTCTGTCCTTTTGTGAGATCGACAAAAACAGGAATGTCTTTAGAAGTTATAGGAAACGAAAGCAATGCGATTTTCACTTCAAATTTTACACCACCGTGTTTGTAGGACGCTATTGTACACCCTATCTATCTTTTATGTCAACTGAGCCAGACAGGAAATTGATTGACCGTATTACAGGCGCTGATCCACATGTATCTACTCAAGCTGGATATTTGAGCTATAAAATGAGTAATGGAGCTTTGGGCAACAATTTCTTAGCACAGATGGAGTTTCGATTGGAACCCTAGGATTTCTCCGGTTTTTCCTAAGATTTTGGGGGTCTCCTTGAGGGTATACTGTGGGGCTGAAGTACAAGAACCACCACCCCATTTGGGCCATAACAGTAACATATCGTTGTATATCTGAGTCATGTTGTAGTGGTGAATTAGTTGGGGCTGTAGAGATCGATTCATATTGTCATTCTCTCAGTGCTTGTACGGAGCACAATTGTACAATGAGGTATCAAAAACTCCAATATCATTTTACAGAGGTACAGTATCTTAAAAGTGATATCTTCGTGACCCAAAATCCAAAGCATAGGCCACCAACAGTTGCGTAAAATACTCTTGAAATACTCTCAAAAGAGCTGGGGAAGTCGGAGGGTACAGATGTGCCATTTTTGAAGATATCAAGCCTTGTAATTCGCTTTTAGCAGTTCTGTGACTGGGGGAAATGAGGGCCTGTCCTTCAACTAACGTAGCCTACAAGACTGTGTAACCAATATCAACGTCTCTGTTGCATGGAAAAACCTCAAGGTGGGTGACAACCCACTGTTTCCATTCGAGAGAATGAATTTGGTCAACCTGATGCCGTACTCAATCGAGCTTTCCACTACAGTAGGATGCTTAGACTCTCCTGACGAGTCTGTCTGATAGAGAGAAGAGGCTGGTTGTCAGATTCAACAACTACACAAACATGTTGGTCTGTGATTTTTGGTTGCAATTGTGTGAAAACTACAATCTGTTTCGATCCTTTATTGGTCTTTGAAGTTTTCCCTGTCTAATGGCAAAATGATTATTAAGTCTATGACCTTGGACTGTAAAAGCTCATTCGGTAGAGATAAAAGACTATGGAGTTCGCAGTTGCAAAGACAAAGTCAAGAAGATCATCTGGATATAGTTTTTTGACACACAGGGCCTGTTTTTGCTTGATTATAACTCTAATACTAATTTAACAGCTGTAACAAGACTGAGTTCACACGTAAAAGCTCAACCAAGAGAGATAAAAGATCATGGAGTTCACCGTTACAGAGATAAAGCAGAGGCTATGATTGTAGGATCAATAACTGAAACAACGACAACTTTTTTTACAGTTAGATGGCAGTATTGCCATTTCCTCAGGTTTTCTACTGATTCAAACAGCACCAGAAGCTCAATTTCTGTCATTACAATTATCTATTTAATCCAATCAAACACACCCAGCAAGAGTCTTCCATCCATCAACGGAGGAAGGTCTCAGAAAAAGAGCCCGCTGAGCACACTCCAGCGTGCCAATATCCACCAGAGCGTCGGCCAGCTGCGTGTAATCGAAACTGGCGCGGTTCAGAGCGTTCTGATTGGCCACCTGCAGCGCAATCTTCTTGTCCACGTGACTCCACACCTTGTATTCGGAGTGGTTGATGAACGCCGACCGTCTCCAGGGCAACGACGCCTCGAAATCGGAGCCCGTCAGACTCTTGGCAAGCAGAGACGTGACCCACTCCAGCTTGTTGCCCGAGTCCTTGAGCTTCACGTCCAGAGACAGCCCGTTGAGCTCGTCCAGAGCCGCATCTTGGAGATCGGCATTGTCCTCCACAAGACCAATGGCGCCAAGAACAAGCGCAATCTGCAGATTGGAGCCCTTGTGCTCCACGGAGTCGTAGAGCTGGTCACGTGCCACATCACGTGCCTCGCCGCCCTTGGCCCACAGAACCTGCACCAGAAGCACCACAATCTCCTGGTCCTCGTCCGACTCCTCGAGAGCCTGCTGGAAACACGAGATGGACTGGTCAAACTGCGAAATGAAGAAATACGCCAAGCCACACGTGATATGTGCCGAAAGACGCGTTTTGATGAGATTGGGACGGTCCTGGGCAACATCAAGAGCAAACTCCGCGTGCTGAATAGCTCCCTCAAAGTCGTGCATTCCCAGAGCAATACGAGCAAGCTGGGATTTGGCCTTGGCAAAGTCTTCAAGATCGCTATCGGACTCCAGCTCTTCGTAGAGCTCCTCCAGGGCGTTGCACAGGTTGGAAATCTGCGTCTCGGCCTCCTCGTAGTCGCCCTGGAACTCCAGAAGCGATCCTCGAAGCAGCAAACCGAGTTTGGAGTTGGGTTTGGCCTTGAGCAGCTTATCGAGGGCAAGGGTAGCGTTTTCCACGGCGACTTCTCGAGACCCGGTGGTTCCACTGACCTTTTCAAACACAGAAAGGCCGTACAGAAGCTTGGCGAGATCCTGGACGCCCTTGGACACCACAAACGACTGCTCAAAGTTGGCTCGGGCCTTCTTTTCGTCGCCCGTCACGCTGGCAATGATGCCCAGACCCTGCCAGGCCTCGACAAACTCGGGATCCATCGTCTGGGTCAGACTGAAGGACTCCTTGGCGAGTTCGAGATCGCCCTGGCCAAGATACAGCGCTCCGAGGTTGGCCCAGATCTGGGGAGCGCGGTTGTTGAGCGTCAGAGCTCGAATGAAACAGTGCTGGGCCACGCGAACGTTGAGCCGCACGGAAGCCACGCCAAACGCGTTCCAAATGTCCGCGTTTTTGTGCTCAATGTGCAGAGCGCGTTTGAGACACTGAGACGCCGCCAGATTGAGATTGTCGTCGTTTTTGTCCTGCGATTTGAGAGCCAGACCAAGCTCGGCAAGACCCAGATTGTACCATCCTGCAGCCTGGGTGGAAGGATCGGGACGGGCACACAAAAGCGAGTACTTGAAAGCTGTCAGATAAAGCACGTTGATGGAACTGAGAGTCACGGCAGTAGGGTAACTCAGATCAACTCCATCCAGAGACTGGCCGTCGTGCTCGCCAATCTGCACCAGCAGAGCGTGGTTGGAATCGAACGAAAAGTTGCGCTCGGAAAAGTTGTTGAACTCGCGGAACTTGTCGGCAGACATGCCTGAAAAGATCTTTTGGGCCAGATCGACGGGGAAACGCTGGATCTGGCTCTCGACTCGAAGAAACACGGCACAGGCGTCTCCAATGGACTTCCAAAGGTCCTGGGAAAGGTGGCCAAGACCGACACTCACTTCACAGGACTCCAGAGCCTTGATGGCGTAGTTGGCGCCTTCAACATACAGACCGTCTGTGATTGAGGCGGTTGCAGCACTGTTGAGAGTGGTCTGGAGAGCCCGCAACACAATGTTTTCGTGCGGATGTTGAGTCAGAATCCGGTCGAGAATCGCCAGAGCAGCAGGGTACTCTGCTAGTTCGGAGTGTGAGACGGCAGCAAGGTATCCAGGGATCCACAAATCGAGTTTGTTCGACGCGGAATCAGCAGAATCAGCAGAATCCTTAGCGATGATCTGATTCGCCCGCTCTAAAGCCTTCAAAGCACTAGTCAAACGCCCAGCTTTCTTGTAGGCCTCGCCAAGACCCGTCCAAGCATTCACATCAGCCGAATCAACCCGAAGAACCCACTGAAAATTCACAATAGCCTTGCCAAAATCATTCTTATTCAGATACGAGATTCCCAGAGCTCTATAAGGCCACGCAACCTTCTCCTTCATCACGCCAATGACGCGGTTGGCAATCACCTCCACCGCATCCCAGTCTCCCTTGTCGGAAAACTCAATGGCAAGTCGCTCAGCAGCCTTGATCTCCTGAGCAGACAGCTCCAGAGCCTTGTAAAAGCATTTAGAAGCTCGAGCCTGATCGCCCACAGAATCCGCGTACAACAAACCAAGAGCAGTGTACGAGGGGGCGAAATTGGGGTTTTCGGTGAGCGACTTGAGATAGGCCTGGAAAATGACCTGGGAGTCGTCAGAACCCTGTTTTTCGTAACTCTGGCCAATTCGCCAGTAGCACTGAGCACGCAGATCACGTGACACCGAGTCCGACCCGGTCACAAGCTCAATCACGTGATCCAGCCCTTTGCGGCCCTGCTCGTAGTCGCCCATCAGCACGCAGCACCACGACAGCTCAAACAGAGCCTGGCTGTTGTCGGGGTTTTTGTCGACCACCTCCTGAAGCAGGGTTCGGGCTTCAGACCACTGCTTCTTCTCCACCAGAATCAAACCCTTACCCACAAGACCGGCCACGTTCTTGGGTTCTTCGGAAAGCACGCCGTTGAAAATCTCCAGAGCGTTGTCAAAGTTCTTGGGAGCCTGGTAGAAGATGTAGCAGGTTCCCAGAACGATGTGAAAGTGTCTGAGGGCGTTTTTCACGTGACTCAGCCAGGTCTCGTGGTACTTTTGGGCCGTTTCGATTCCGGAAAGACACATTTTGATCGCCTGGTCGTACTCCTTGTGGTGGAAGTAGTACTGGGCCGAGATTCTGTGGCCCAGAATCGATTTGGGGTCCTGTTTGAGGCCTTCGGCGAGATATGTGGTGATATCTTCGGAGAGGACTTCGTCGTCGTTGACGTTTTCCTCGAGTCCCTGGAGGTCGTCGGAGGGGGGTTCCTCGGGCTTGGCGGGCGTGGTCTTGGCAGGCTTGGCGTCCTTGGCAAGCTTGGCGTCCTTCTTGGCGCTCTTGGCAGGCTTGGCGTCCTTGGCAGACTCACCTTCCTCCTTTTCCTCCCCCTCATCACCCCCACTACCCTCCTCACCCTCACTACCCTCCTCACCCTCATCACCCTCCTTCTCCCCCTTCTTTGTTCTCACCACACTGGAAATATCCGAAAAAACATACCCACTGAGAATCTTGTGAAGTCCAGTCTCGGGGAAAAAGTCCAGATACTCATTCACCGTCTCACTGGGCAAATCGGACAAATCTCGAGGATCGAGCCACTCGAGATACAGGTCCCAGGCCAAGGAGTCACGTGATTTCACCACCACAGCGCCGTCGACCATATCTGACACCTCCATATGCAGCTGTTCCTTCTCGTTACCCTGAGGAGCCGAGGCCAAAAGGTCTGCTCGGCATTTGAGCAGCTTTTTTTCCGTCTCGATTCGCAGCTCGTCGTTACCAGTCCAGTTGATGAGTTCCTGGTACAAAAAGGGCAGGTTGGATTTGCTGTGAAAATCGTAGCGCACCTGCTGGGGAGTTCGTTTTTTTTTGCCCGTGATTGTGAAGTTTGCGTCTGCCAGCGCTTTGTTGAGCGCCTTCTTTTCCTGCTCTTCTTCCATCTTGACGAGCTTTTCGTAGGTGAAGGCTGGTTTGGGCATGACGGACTCCATGAGCGCAAAAAGAGGCGATCCGGGGATCTGCAGCTTGGTGAACTCCAGCTGGGTCTCCGGGGTGGCGTGCGAGTAGATGACCCGCTCGCTCTTGCAGTAGGTGTCGTTGGCCTTGACCTGCTGATCTTGAGAGCACAGCAGTTTGAGCACCTCGGCCAGGGTGGCAAGGTACTTTTTGCCGTTGGATCGCACGTTGCAGGCCTGCAGGAGACCAATGTAGGCCAGGGGCTGGGACGGTTCCAGCTTGATCGCCTTGTCGTAGGCCGTAATGGCCGCACTGTCGTCCTTGTTGAGATGTTGCGCTTTGCCGAGCAGCAGGGTTCTGTGTTAGTATCAGGGGGAGTGGATTGGTTGTCAGTGTAAGGATGACATTGACTGTGATTTTGAAGTCGTGAAACAACGCTGAAATCACATTAATGCTGAAATCACAGGAGTTGTGAAGTCACATTGACTGTGGAATCGTAGTCGTGAAACAACGCTGAAATCACATTAATGCTGAAATCAAATTGACTGTGAAATAACATCAGTTGTGATATCTCGTGGTGAAATCGCAGCAGTCGTGAAATCACATTGACTGTCATACCAGCTGTGAATAGCAATGTGAATGTGACCACTGATCAAGTGCTGAAATTGCGATGTAAAACCGCTGTGGAACATTGTGGTGAAATAACACTCGTGGTATTTCACACTCCGGTATTTCACACTCTTGCTAATGCCCGATCAGTTGTGAAATAACATAGCTGAAATCACACTCTTGCTAAAACCACACCAGGTGTGTCACTCCAGATGTATCACTAGATGTCAAGTCACAGCGCTGCAATCACATCTCTGGAATATCAGTCAGTGTTAGGATGACACCACTGATGGAATCACGCTAGCTGTGAAATCACACCACTGATGAAATCACATCAGATGTAAAACCAGTTGTGAAATAACAATAGTCGTCGAACCACATCAGCTGTGTCACTCCAGATATGTAGTCACAATGGTGTAATCACAGCCAGTGCAGTCCTGACTTTGACTGAAATCATAGTCGTGAAACATGTCGTGAAATCACATTGTGGCGAAATCACAGTCGAGAAACAACGTCGTGAAATCACCAGCTGTGGCACTCCACAAATGTAGTCACAATGGTGTAATCTCAACCAGTGTCAGATTGTGACCTTGACTTGAAAATCAGAGTCATGAAATAACGTGGTGAAATCACAGTGGCTGTGAAATAACATTGTGGCGAAATCACCCCAGTATCACTCCATGTAGTCACACAAGCGCTGAAGTTCTGTGTCGCAGCTGTCACTCCAGTCATCTGTGCTTTTTGTGTCACCATCTGAATTCGCTCCTGTTTGTGTTGCCATCTATCTGTGTCACCACCATACTCACGCTTGATAATTCTCCTCATCGACCTCGAGAGCGTCTGTGGCGGCCTCGATGGCGTCGGGGAAACGGCCGCTCGAAATCGCCTCTTTGCATCGCTTGAGCAACTCCTTCAATGCCTGAGCAGACATGTTTTCAGTGGTTGCGGATTGTCAAGTGCACGATCCACTCAGATGCACACACACAATTAGATTCGCAGGCGTTAGGGTTGGGGTTGTGAGGTGTGGTAAGTAACAGCAGTATGAGTATGAGTGTGAGTAGCTATTGTACCACGATATGATACTCGATGTTGGTGAGTCTGATGTGGACTCATTCAGACAGTCTAGTTGAGCTGTTGAAAATTGAGCCGTTGAACACGGCCAAAGAACACGGTGTAATCAACTGCATCTCCCAGTTAAGACTTTTACTTGGCTTTAGTTGACAAAAAAAGTCCAATGGGGGTGTCTAAACGGTGTTCCGGAGATGGCAGAGCTCTATAAGTAAACTCATTCTGTACATAGAGTACGAAAGACTAACAAGTCTGTAATAATATCAACAAGTGTTAGTATTAAATCCCGTGATAATTGCGTTTCAGTGTGACTCAGCAAGTGCGGTTTGTTGGAGCTTTCCTTAAGGTTGCTGTTGAATGAAGGAGGCACTGGTCGATATTCCAGAAGGTCGGCAGTTCGATTCTGTCAGAAGTTTCTTTTCTAACTGACTTAACAAATCATTAATAAACAAACATACAGTAGCTATTGACCCATCCTGACGTAAGCTCCAATTCTCTTCTGTATATGAACTTATTCAATTGCCATTGGATCATCGTAATCGAGGATCGCATTACTACTTGGGCTTACTTTGCAGTAGCTTTTCATGGTTAGGTGTTACTTAGGCAAATATGAAAATGTACGTCAACTCTCCCAGGGGTGACTTTTGAGCCCAGAAATTATGGCTACTGTGTCGTCAACTTAGAAGCAATCGTGAGTCAAGATTTCAGACTGTTCGTATTATCATACATCTCATAAAATCGACATCCTATCTCGACTCATCTTTGAGGCTTGAAACTTTAATTTTGCAGCACGTGTTCTTACTGTGATATTCGGCAAAAGTACTCAACTTGATGCAAACCATTCATTTGGTAGCTCTGTGTAGCTCTTTGTAATATCATTTTGGTCGTGTTGAGCTCCCAGATCTGACTGCAGTCTGATTTTTACAAACAGAGCAACACTGCAGTTTTGAGTCCCTGCCTACTCACCCACACGTGAGTCACGTGATTCAAAAGGATATGGACTAGTTCGGGTGCGGTTTGCTTGTACTTTCATTGTGTCACGTGACTGGTCCTCTCACTTCCAGCTCCTGACTAAGCAAGACCATGCGTTCAAATATATGACACCAAATTAGGAGGTGTATTGATGGTTTGTAACATGAGCTAAAGAGACACACCTGTACAGGTTATGAGCTGCTCGAAAAGAACAAAAAACTGATATGACGGCACACAGTCACGTGTTAGTCACGTGACACAACCACATTTCAAGCCTACACTCTCTCCCGCTCTGCACAATGACCCATGTTTGACATACATATTCCATGCAACGTGTCCAACCGAGTACACGTGATATGCTACATCACGTGACGAGTCACGTGACCTTGAGGTCACGTGTCGGTTCTAGCACTCTTACACTACGCCTTGCTAGCACATGACTCATGTCGCCAAGGTCGTAGTGTGGTCACGCGAGGGGTCTAAAAACGGCTGTAGTAACGGCGCTACAGGGTGGCAATTGGCGCTATGAGGTTTGGTTTCCTTTTTGGATTTTTGCTGGATTGTTTGTGTTTTTCCGAGTATACGGGAATTTCCGACTTTTTAATTTACACGAAAAAGGTGTAAAACTCAGCCACCATTTTAGAGTGTGAAATGTTTTGTTTTTTTTTTCTTTTAAAATCGCATTTAATATAATCTTATTTAATGCCGATAATCACATTGTCGTCAAACGCCGAAATCATACGAGCTCAACACAGTGTGAGACACGGACAAGGAGGGACAAGGACGGGCGACCGGGCGAAGGGCTGTGCGATCGGCACGACATTGTCGGTGTTGTGGGTATGACATTGGCGGTGTGGTGGGTATGACACGTTCCATGTGGTCACGTCACGCTCGATGTGGTCACCACACTGGGAAGGTCGTGCCCGACACATACGACGTGTCATGGGAACTCCCTGGCAGCCTCGATCGATCACAATACCTGTCTCAAAGCTATTCTGGCTGCTCGTCTCAGATTTGCTTCCATGGCTATTCCACGATCTTGAGGGGTTCGATTTGACGGACTTCAGAAAATCAACAACAATTCAAATAAAATAGATAGCGACCCAGAATCAAGGGGAACTGCTTCGCTCAGGTTCAAAGATAATATCGGCGTGCAGCAAGCATCGGGAAGTACATGGATTCGGTATTATGTGGCTCATATGAATCGGCTGTAGCAAGAAAGGAATGTGAGCAAATTCAAAAATAAAAGGAAAAATAAAGAACACAAAACAGAGAGGGAGCGAAAATATTCAGGAAAAACCGAGGAAAATCTGGAGAATTCAGGGAGAACCCAGGAAGCATGGGAGGGTGTGGCCAAAACGTCGTATGAGCTTTTGGGGTCCGAAAATCATCCCAACCAATTCCTACTTCCAAGTTGCTACTCGTCAACTTCCAAAGCACTGTCTCAGCCACAGCAACGGTGTTTGAAAGCTAGAATTTCCCGAGGCATTTGCTGGTTACATTTTGGACATACCGAGGAGTAGGTTTTTGGTGGGAAAAAAGAGAGTATTTCGCAAAGCTACAGTTTCGGGCAATTTCAGGAGAATTATTGTTGGGATAAACCACAACAAATCGAATAAAATAGTTGGAAGAAAATGGGTGGTACAAAGTGGTCTATTCGATGTGAAGTATCCGGCAGTGCAAGAATATCCGATTACCACTCATTTTCTGGCCTGTTGAATACCTCTCACAACACCAGAAATCTCGTACTCAACAGCAACGAAAGAGAAACCTCGAATTCAACGTTAGACTACAATTGCGGTGTTTAGAGAGGTGGGGTGACAATGTCGGGTGGATGTAAGTAATGAAAGGGGTTCATTTGTTCACTTTTTGAACTTTTGGAGGCGAAAGGCTGTGTGGCATGGTAACAACGGGGATAATTAGTATAAACTCGGAATAAAATCAGAGACAAAAAACGAAGATCATAGGGCTGTAGAGGGCGGTCTACTGAGCCGGCCAGAGCTTGAAAATACAAATTTATCGCACGTTTCCAAGTATTACCCAAACTAGACAAAATATCGATTATGCAAGATAAGCCAACTCTGTTAGCGAGGCTGAGGATACGGTGAAAAGTGTTGAAATGATGGCTGCAAATGCGATAAGTGTTTTGACGTGTTTATTGAGGCTGTTTGGTGGTTTTATATGGGTCTGAAGTGATCCAGAATTTTTTTGAAGCGTTTTACGGCACTCAGAGAATGGATTCATAGGTAGGCTTATTCGGTGACACATAAAACAACGAAAAAAACAGCTGATTAAAAACTGACTTGATAAACAGCTTCAGAAGGCCTGGATACATCTCCCCATTATCTCCCATATCATATCCTACCTCTCCAGATGTCGTGGCCGACTTTTTCATTTTTTATGTGCACCGATAATGTATGTAGATAAGCAGCGAGAGATGAGCTGTTTGTGGTCCGCTAGTTTATGAAACGACATTTCTCCGGCATCGTACGACGACGGTGGTTCGATTAGTGCCATCGGGTACCGGTTGTCGTATCTTAGGGCTGTTATCTGAGTCGCGATACGATAGAGATAAGAGCTGCATGGACTAGAATGGAAGAAATGAGACACGCTGATACGAAAGCTGATACACGCTGATACGAATACGTGAGTATATTCCGTGGGAATTGAAAAAGGGATACTGCACAATTGGCTGCGTACATTTATAATACGCGCTGATTTGGCTGCTTGAAAGTGCGACTGCATCTTTAGAATTGAAAATCGATTCTTCAAGTCCCCCAACTGATAAGGACAGAACAGAACGGGGAGGAAAGCTGGAGACTAGTGGGCCGGTAGGAACAATCTAGAGACGGGAAGGATCCCAGCCGTCAAGTCCGTGGGCCATAATTATCCGTGGGGGAGAAGCTGAGGGGTTGACAGTGTTAGCGTGTTTGGTAACTCAATTGGCGATTGATTGAGGTTTAAGAAGAGTCATAGAGGTAAGGAAAAGGCCGAATATGATAGAGGAGCCGCTTGGACCGTCCTGAACAGTCCTTAATCAGCTTAGATAGTCTCAATCGAACGCTACCTCGGCCACCCCATGGAGATAAACTCGACGAATGACGGTCAATGGTTTCAAACTCACAAATGAGCTGATGCTGTCAGATAGTCGGAGCTGGGGAAAAAGAAAAAGCAAAGCCGAGGACCAGACGAGACCGACGAGAGGGACGAGAGTGTCGATCACCTTTACGGGGTGGTTGCTGTGACTCACTCTCCAATTGGACTCAATTGGATGACTCAAGCAGCCACGAAAACGTCTCGTCGGCCTGATCCGAGAATCCGTCGCGTTAAGCCGTTTCTCCGCCTCCCTCCCTTGGTCCTCGTCTAACCCTCTCTGCCCTAACACCTCTCCGTTAGTCCCAATACCCCACAGATTTCCTTTTGCGTTTTTCTGTCGCGATAACGCACCGAGGGACATGTGAAGCCGAACACAGAGGGAACAGGAACAGGACACAAACAGAAACAAGAGACCGACACAAACAGAAACAATCGACATAAGAGACAACCGACACGAGAGAACAATCGTCAAACCATGAAAAACACAAACCGCAGTCACAAACACAACCCAATAGCAGTTCCGTCAGTCACTCCGACAAGCTCAATGATTAGCCAAATGTTGTTCAGGGCGAGTAAAGCTCAAAAAACCGGTCGAAATCAGTCAGAAATCGTTCTTAGTCGTACTGTAACCAACACAAACAGCACATTACTCACACAAACAGCACACAAACAGCACATACTCACGTCGCAGTCTCTTCTCCGCTCATCCCGAACGCCCCGTTTCTACCCGTACTCCTCGTTCAAAGTTTCACCTCGTGCAGATACCCCATACCACGAGGGTTGGTAGCGGCTAATAGCACTTCTTCCATTGGCGAAAACAAGATGGTTATCAGCGGGGAACCTGTTGACCGAGGGTATTCTGAGCAGAGGGGTTTTGCCAACATGGGCTCTGTGGTTAGTAGACTAGGTACACATAGTCACAGAACCCATGTTGAACCCCCACCACCAACTCCAGGTCATCCCCACTCGGCATATTTTCATTGGCCAGGGTGCAAGACGCTTATCTGAATCATATCCGACTGCGGAACGTGACAGCTGGGAGTTTCCAGTTATCGTGTGATTGAGTGAGGAGGAGGGGGGAAGGGGGTTTTGGGGGATCAGAAAAATGGGAAAATTTGGGAAAAAATATTCATTCGATTCCTCCCATTTCGGCGAGTATTTTGAGCCAACTTGTATTTCCATACCGTTATTATCGGCGGAGTTTTGATGTTACTCACTCCCTCCAAAACCGTTACATTATCTTACATCCTTCTGTCGACACTTCATTGGCCGATAAGATGTCTTTGTTGCGCCCAAATTAGAAACTCTGTAGCATGTATTAAGCTCGTAGCACGTCCGAGCCTAATTTACGACTTGTTGGGACAAAAACGAAAAGCGCAAATATATTGGCGGGAAAACATGGATTTTGCGATAGATCGATTATTACGGACGTCACCACCAGATCCCAACTTCCGCCATATCTCTAGCACGTCTATACATCCCTCTACAGCAGTTACACACCGTACATCTGATGGTTAGTCTTTAGGGTTTTGGCATGAAAATTATCAACCTTTAGCTTTGTTCCACACTCCACTTTGTGTTTCTTAGTACTTCCCAATTTGGCAGACGTTATATATATATCGTGGGTGGCCCTTTGGTCTCGGTATCGCTTGATCCAACACTACAACAGACCTCTGTTCTATTTATTTGCATTACGATGACCGACGTTAACGTTTCCAAAGCTTCCAACGTGAGTATCGATGGCATGGGGAGACACGGCGAGATTACGACGACACACACTCATTTTGCGACACAGACATTTTGCGACACAGACACAGACAGGTCGTCGTGGTCATGGTCACGGTCATGGGACACTGTACAAACCGTACAGCGCTGCACCCCAGACGCATCCTGAGTAATACTCAGACTGCACCATGACTGCACCGACTGCACCGACTGCACCCAGGTCACTGGACCGCGGGTATTGTTGCGTCTGCGCGGTACCGTCTGCATCGCACACAACCATTGTCACCCCAACGCCTCCAAGGGGTAAGAGGTGGCGATGGTGTGGATGCGGTTGTTGATCGATCGGTTGCTTGCTGACATAACTCATGTCGAGACCGATTTTGAAGACGTCTTTTCGGCTTTTGTTTTTACACCGCCGCCCTGACTCCCACTAACCCAGCTCGCAAAATACCTGGAACTCCCCCAGCACGGAGCTGTGCTTGCCGAGTACATCTGGATTGACGCCCAGTTCAACATCCGATCCAAGTGCAAGACTCTGAGCGAGAAGCCCAAATCCATCGAGGATCTCCCCGAGTGGAACTTTGACGGATCCTCCACAGAACAGGCGCCCGGCCACGACTCGGATATCTATCTCCGACCCGCCGCCATCTACCCCGATCCTTTCCGACGAGGCGACAACATCATTGTGCTGGCCGAGTGCTGGAACAACGATGGAACCCCCAACAAGTTCAACCACCGACACGAGTGCGCCAAACTCATGAGCGCCCACGAGAAGGAGGTCATCTGGTTCGGAATCGAGCAGGAGTACACCATGTTCGACGAGAGCGACAACCCTGTTGGATGGCCCAAGGGCGGCTTCCCCGCTCCCCAGGGCCCCTACTACTGTGGTGTTGGTACTGGCAAGGTCTTTGCCCGAGACGTTGTTGAGGCCCACTACCGAGCCTGTCTGTACTCCGGCATCAACATCTCCGGCATCAACGCCGAGGTGATGCCTTCCCAGTGGGAGTACCAGGTCGGCCCCTGCGAGGGCATCTCCATGCCCGACGAGCTGTGGATGTCCCGATACCTGCTGCACCGAGTGGCCGAGGAGTTTGGCATCAAGATCTCGTTCCACCCCAAGCCCCTGCAGGGCGACTGGAACGGCGCCGGCTGCCACACCAACGTGTCGACCAAGTCGATGCGAGAGCCCGGTGGAATGAAGCACATTGAGGCTGCCATCGAGAAGCTTGCGTCCCGACACAAGGAGCACATTGCCGTCTACGGCGAGGACAACGACATGCGACTGACTGGTCGACACGAGACCGGCTCCATCGGCTCCTTTTCTTCTGGTGTTGCCAACCGAGGCTGCTCCATCCGAATCCCCCGATCCGTTGCCAAGGAGGGCTACGGCTACTTTGAGGACCGACGACCCGCCTCCAACATCGACCCCTACCTTGTCTGTGGTATCATGACCGAGACCATCTGCGGCTCCATTCCCGAGGCCGACATGGTTGAGGAGACCAAGCGAGGCGAGGAGGAGGGCTTCTAAGCGAGCTCTGACGTGTTGTTTCAAGAAATGTAAAACGTTCTAGACGTGTATTCTAATGACCTGGTATGTGACTGGAGGAAATAAGTAAAGTAGAAAAATGCTAACGATTGATTTGTGTGTGTGTCTGATATCATGAGTTGTAGGTCTACAGGTCGCGCGATCTGATAAGATAAAATTTTCTGATACGGTTTTTGCACTGCATGGGGTGTACATATTAAGGGGGATAAGTCTGGACCTAGAGGTGTGACAGGTGAGCCGGTTGGATGGTTGGAGAGGTCGAGGGGTTGTGATTCTAATGGTACGTTTTTTTTCCTTTTTGGGTGGTTGTGGAGGTGCTGAGAGGTGGTTAGGCGATTTTGGTTTAACAAGGTGATGTTAGAGGAGAATCTAAAAGACGTAGAAGTGATGCGATTTGAATTTTGAGAGTTCCAGGAGATACAGAGAGGCCGGAATATTCAGTGTACAAATTTTGTGAGCTTTTGTGATTTTTCTGATCAAGTTACAAAGTATTTCCTCACCTGATTAAGTTCACAGCCATTAAGGTTGCTATAAAATGTGGGGAGGAAAACCGTTGAGAGGAGGCTGGATAAGAGCCCTATCAGGAGAAGTACAAACACAAAAAAAATGTGCGGGGAAAGTCGAGTGGTCGAATGTCCAAGCAATAGCGCAGTTGACTAGTCGAGTGCAGTGGACTAGACGGGTGCAGGTGACTAGTCGGGTGCATTGTAGTACATAAAAACTATTATTAGAGCATCGTACTGTGTTGTGTATTGTGCTGCTCTTATTTGTGTTGGGTTGCTGAGACGTGCGATCGGGGTCACTTGTGTCCGCTCCGGTCACGCTCCGGCTTTTCCGGGTCTGTCTTTGTGTGAAGATCTCGTTGTGTGTTTTTTTGACCTTTTTGAAGATGCATGTTTGGTGCTCGTTTGCAGACGAACATATTCTTACATTTGGGTCAGCCGAGGCAAAAACAAGGTTGGGCTTGCCTTACCGAATTCAGAGCGGTCTTGAGACATGCAGATGTGGTGCAGCTGTGAAAAAGACTGGAATTTTTGCAATTCAAAGAAAAGGAGGAAAATGGCTGAAAATCGAGACAAAATCGCGAAACGGTCGACAAAGTGTGGGGTAGGTTGCGGAGGGTGTTTCTCGTCCGATATTTGTGTTCAAAAGCCGTTAAAAAGACAGCAGGCGAGGATACACATTGCTCCACCAATAATAGCAACGGATACATGGAATACGTTTCGATACGTTTTTGGCTTGGCAGTTTTTTTGTCTTCAGCCTCTCCTGCCCTCGTAGGCATCGAAACAAGGTTGCTGAGATCGGTCTAGACTTGTGATTGTTGATCGGGTGTTTGTAAGTTTTTTTCGATTATTCAAAAATTGGCGGAAAAATCGCAAAAAACTAAAATAAATCAGAACAATTCAACTAAAATCAGAAATGTCCAGAATAAATCAACAAAAATCACAACCCATACCGGGGACACCAAATACACCCCTTTACTCTCAGAATAGCAACTGACACAGCCTCCCCCTCCCTTCCGTGCGGCTGGAAAAACATGAGTCTATCCGGGTAACCGGGTCATGGCACTAGTTTAGTCTATGTTTAGAAACAGCATAGCAAGTCAATACAATGTCAACGGAGGTGATGAGTAATGGATTCTGGTTTGATGAGATGATTCAGCACAAATTTACGCTTACATAAGCACACTTATTCGCACACTCCCGCCTATGTAACCGGAACTCGGTACGTCCTGCACACGTCTCCACCTGGCTGGGCTTCTGGAACACAAAATGGAAGTCGCAAATTAGCGTTTCACCAAAACCTTAAAACTGGAACAAACGTGAGTCATTAATAGCGCACGGGACACTCAACCACACCACCGAAGTTGAGCGAGTTGTGTGACGACGATGTTTGGATGTGGAAATTTGGATGTAGAAATTTGGATACAAAATACAGGCAAAATAGAAATAGTGCAATAAATGATATTAGTGATTATGCGATCACAGGGAAGTGTCCCGTTAGTTATAAATAGTGCCGGGGGGCTTTTGGACACGGAAGTGTGACATGGCTCGTGTGAGGGTCACATGGGATGTGTGGTGACCACAAGGGTCGTGTGATGGGACCACAGAGGTCGTGTGATGGGGTGACATGAACAATGTCGTGGGCTTAGTTCGTCATCGTGGTCTTCAACTTGGCCCAGACCCGGCCAGGCTCGGATCTCACGGCATGCAAAGAGTTTCTCGAGTCGCTAGACTTCTGAGAAGAGCCGGAGGCGTTGGAAAACATTCGAGTAAGTCGGTTACCCTCCTTATCACCCTCCTTCTTCTCCTTGGTGTTGGTGACCTTGTTTCCAAGACCTCCTCGACCCACAGAGTAGACCGGAGGAACGTACTCATAAGCTGTGTAACACTCCTCAAGATACTCCTCAGGAGTGTCGGGCATCATCTGAGTGATAGGCCGTCGGTTTCCATAGCCTCCTCGACCCGTGGTGAATCGCTGGTTAGGAGAAGAAAACGAAAGAACGGGTGCTAGGGTAGAAGGCACAGCATCGTTGTCAGCAGCAGATGATTGTTGAGGCTGAAGCTGTGGGGAGACTGGCGAGGTCTTGGGGGAGAGAGACTGGTTTTTCTTGGACACGTGATTGCCGTATCCTCCTCGTCCGGTGAGAACCATTGTGGTGTGGTGTGATGGGTTACACGGGGTGTGTGATGGGTTACACGGGGTGTGTGATGGGTTACACGGGGTGTGTGATGGGTTACACGGGGTGTGTGATGGGTTACACGGGGTGTGTGATGGGTTACACGGGGTGTGTGATGGGTTACACGGGGTGTGTGATGGGTTACACGGGGTGTGTGATGGGTTACACGGGGTGTGTGATGGGTTACACGGGGTGTGTGATGGGTTACACGGGGTGTGTGATGGGTTACACGGGGTGTGTGATGGGTTACACGGGGTGTGTGATGGGTTACACGGGGTGTGTGATGGGTTACACGGGGTGTGTGATGGGTTACACGGGGTGTGTGATGGGTTACACGGGGTGTGTGATGGGTTACACGGGGTGTGTGATGGGTTACACGGGGTGTGTGATGGGTTACACGGGGTGTGTGATGGGTTACACGGGGTGTGTGATGGGTTACACGGGGTGTGTGATGGGTTACACGGGGTGTGTGATGGGTTACACGGGGTGTGTGATGGGTTACACGGGGTGTGTGATGGGTTACACGGGGTATGTGATGGGTTACACGGGGTGTGTGATGGGTTACACGGGGTGTGTGATGGGTTACACGGGGTGTGTGATGGGTTACACGGGGTGTGTGATGGGTTACACGCGATGTGTGATGGGTTACACGCGATGTGTGATGAATTCGATGAAGAAAGACAAACGGAAATGAGGCACATATAAACCACACTTTGAGGGCAATTGTGGGGGTGACGCAATGCATTCTCCACATTGCCCCAGAACTCAAAGTTTGCAATTGCGTTGGACGGCGAGGGTTAGGGCCAGGGTAGGGGCCCGGCTAGGGGCTAGGAACCCGCGGCTTTGGGTAATTAGGGTTAGGGTATACATCCACTTGGGGTAACTAGGGTTGGGAGAAGCCAGCCAGACCGAAAACCCAGGGTTAGGGCCGGGGCCTGGATGTAAAAAATGTCCCAATAAAGTTCAATTCAATGAACCAAGTCATGTACTAAAATGAACTAAAAGAGGGTAACTCACGGATCGATTGCAGCTAGAGGAAGGTGGGGGAGCAAGGGTGGATGGATCGGTTGCAACATGGTTGTTGTGACGTGACGCAAACTTGACAGCCACAGCCCGCGATACAGGCACCACAGAGATCGTGTCATGGGGGCCACAAAGGTGATGTTGTGGGCACGACACGAGGAATGTGGTGGGTGCCGATGGCGACATAAAGCCGATGGCGACATAAAGCCGAAGGCGACATGAAAGCCTCAGTGGAGCCGTTACTCATCGAACGTCAGTCATGTGGTGTGGTGTGCATGTCAGCGGCACGTGACCAACCGGTTACATAATCGGATTATGTAATCAC
The DNA here is from genome assembly GCA_900519045.1 of Yarrowia divulgata. NCBI lineage: Eukaryota > Fungi > Ascomycota > Dipodascomycetes > Dipodascales > Yarrowia > Yarrowia divulgata. The sequence goes on along the minus strand of ULGQ01000002.1, from coordinate 3,298,548 downwards.
CACAACCGCTGACATAAGCAACTCACCACACACACCGTGTCACATCACCACACACACCATGTAACCACCACCACATCGACTCACCTCGACCCCAATGAACATCCGCTCAGGTATCACATCGCAGTATCTCAGCTCGTCGTTGTTATCCATGCACATCCCATCGTCTTCTTTATATCTATCCTGCTTCCTTTGCCTTATCTCTGTAGATAAGTGGATCTGTGTTTTCATTGGTTGATGGAATATCACCGGGGAGATATGGTATCTGCCAATCAGGGGGCTGAAAAATGTCCTAACCCTAGGACTTCCAAAATGGGCTCTCCCAATGGGGATTAGAAAGGTTAATTAGGCGAGGGTTAGGGTATGATAGATTGGGGAATTGTTTAGTGCGTGAACACGTGGATAATTGGATAAATTGGAAGAAATCAGAACAATTCGGAATTGTCAGCAAACGACCCAGGGGAATTTTCAGACTGTCTGCACACAGTGTTATCACGTGACAGTAACTCGTGCTGAATTTTTCGGAGCACAATTCGTATGGGGGAAAAGATTTCCTCGTATTTTCAACATTGGCGATTGGGACATGTGTCAAATCAGGTAGGGTAGGGTTAGGGCTGTAAACCGCGGTTAGGACGGTGGAATGGGGTTTAGAGAGGGTGAAACACGGCTTTACGAAGATGGCGGGATTTTTCTGCGATTTGTGGCATTTTTCCAGCTCTTGGGGCCACATTCAGCAGCCCCTAATGCGGCTAGTGATATTATTGCAGCGTGTCCATTTTCGTCAGTGTGAATATTAAAGTTGTGTCAGAGTGGATAATTCGAGAATATGGGCTTGATAGACGGAAACTAAGCGGGGGAATTATGGAAAAATATGGACAATTGGGAGGTCGCTGGGAGGATATTTGTGTGATTTTCTGTTGAATTTTCGGCCTTCAATCCGCCTTGATATTCGTGTATTTCCCCTCCCACGCAAATGGCACGTGTCAAGATCTCTCGTGTCATGCACGAGCTCAGGAGAGCCGTGGGAACCCGCAGCGAACAATGGACGACAATAAAACGCTCTGCTGTATGTTTGTTTCGGGTTTTCCCCTGAGTAGTGATTTTTTGCGATTTGTTTGGCAATTCGCGTAAATAGCGTTAAATCGCGGCGCCTCGTAAAAGCGTCCAATAAATGCCAATAAATTCGGGAAAATTCCCAACACTACCCCGGGCTCCCCGGAAACCCTCCCCTGAGCTGGGACCGCGATTGTGGGCAGGTGCGATAGGTTAGGACCCAAACCACTTTGGTGAGGTCCAGGTGCAGAAGGTTATTGCAGGAGGGGGCGAAAAGTGGCGAAAAAAATATGGGAAAAATTGGTGGAAATGGAGAAAAAACGAGAAATTAGTGAGCCGAATTTTCCGATATTTATGATACATCTACCGACGCTCTCCTGTGCGTCTGTCATAACCTGTGAAATTCAAGTTGGGTTTAAAGTTCTAGGAGAAAAAGGCGTAGCTGGAGAAAGTGGACCTTAACATATACACGAGTTGGAGACGTGATTTGAGGCTTCTTGAGCGGCTCGACTTTTGCTTGAACACCATTTTCGGGACCGACGAATCACGTGATCTGCCGAGTAAGGATAGTCACGTGACCAGACAACGACGCACAATTTGACCAACACAAGTTACACAACCAACGACACCAACAACACAAGTTACACAAAACCAACGACAACGACACAAAACCAACAACGACATGGAATCGCCATCGTCGTTCAACACAGCCAACAACCGGTCGCGGTCGTCGTCGGAAGCTGAGGCTGACGCCATTCACGTGGCGCAGTACGAAACCTATGATCGTTACATGAGTGATGAAGTGCCCACCACGGCACCCGTGTCGGGGCCCACACCCGGCATGTCACGACAAACCCCCTCTCATTCGCACTACGACTCCGCCACAGCCACCCCCACAATCAACTACCATGACGTGGCCTCTCCCACCTCCCCGTCCAGCATGTATTCTGACTATGGCCGGATGACGCCTGCGGCCGAGTCTTACCACGATAGCGATGTGGGTGACACAGGTCGAGTCACCGGTGACACGGGCTCTGTCAGCTCTGGAGTTGGGCTTGGATTCGCGGGGATTCCCAGATCTGGGTTGCCGTTCAATTACGAGTCCGAGGTGAGGTCTTATGGCGGTGACGAGAGTGACCACGAGAACGGTGCTGACGACACCAGCAACGTCACCCATGACACGAGCGGTGTGTCTCACGACATTAGCCATGTCACCCATGACACCAGAAACGTCACCCACGACACCCACGACACCCACGACACCGGAGCCGCCTCCGCGTCGCCCGTCCCTGGAGCCTTTCCCGACATTGACTCGGAAGAGTACACCGTCGGAGCCAATGCACATAAAGCGAAGGAGACCGGTGACATGCACCGTGTGACCCGCGACACGGGCAATGTTAGTCGTGACACGGGCAATGTCAGTCGAGACATGGGCAGTGTCAGTCGAGACATCGAACGTGTGACCCACAACACGACCGGTGTGACCCACGACAGCGAGCCTGCAACCCACACCTACAACACCACCAGCCCCATTGCCGAATCACAGTCCTTTGGACACTACTCGCCGGCAACACACGACTCGGACGTGGATCATCTGGAGCCTCCTTCTCCAGCAGCTGTGCCTCCGGTTGGAGATAGAGATGGAGCATCTTATGGAGATGACTCAGCGTCTTATGGAGATGGATCTGGATCTGGAGCTGGAGCATCTTACGGAGCCTCTTACGGAACACTCGCTGACGCTCCTGCTCCTGCTTCTGCACTCGCTGACGCTCGTGCTCCAGCTCGCGTCTCTCGATTCTCCTTTTCCGACCGCTCTCCCTCCAAACCAGACGTGAGCGGCCACTACAGATCGCACTCGCAGACCGGCACGTCGCCAAACAAGTCTGCCACGCGCAAACTGCACAAGTCCAAGGTGTCGCAGACCTCCATCGAGTCGTTTTCCCTGCCCAAGGGAGACGAGAGTCGAGAGATTACTCCTGACATGGATAAGAAGTTGGGTGAGTACAACGGACGGACCGGAAGCGTAGCTTTCGGTGCCAATGAAGGAAGAGTACAACAAAGGCAGTACAAAGTGCTGTTTTTTTTTTTTTTTTTTTTTTCTTTTTCTTTTTCTGTCCATCAGCTCTGATTTAACAAGACCGAAGGCTGCATTTCTGCGACTTTTGATTTTGTTGGATTAGACTGACGGTGACAGATTCCATACTTGTGTGGTGTCTGGTCAGGAATAGGCTGTGGCATTTGACTATTTGCTGTGTGTTGTTTTTGGTTGGGTTTGGTTTTGGCTGTTGGCTGTTGGCAGTTGGCTGTTGATTTTGGAATGTGCATTTTGGGGCTTGTATACAACCTCCTCTACACTTCAAAATCCAGCTGACGAATGGTCTACTTGTGAGTTGTCACTTCTGACTGGTCACTTCTGACTGGTCACTTCTGACTGATCACTTCTGACTGATCACTTCTGACTGATCACTTCTGACTGATCACTTCTGACTGGTCATACTGCAGTAGTCTCAATGGGGAGATTTCGACTGGATGATAGACAGACGGTGATTGGTTTTTTTTGAACAATTTCGTCTGTCTTTCGTCTGTCTCTACAGCCAACAAATCATGTCATACAGCCAACAGCTACCAAGCAGCATCTCTACAGTCTACAGACACAGCCATTGTCATACAGTGATCAGTTCAACAGTCAGCTTCAGGCAAATCAGATGGTGTCCTTTGCCTCATGACTACAGCCCCGAGCAACAGACTCTTCAGTCCAGCAGATACTCTGACGGTGCTACAGCTTCTTGTCAGAGTGTTACTGTGTTGTTCAGTGTCTGATGTACTGTCTGTCTGAGGATCTGTCAGAGAACTGAACATCAGTCTGCTGCACTGTCTGTCTTCTGTTTTACATGGACTGTCAACTGATAGCAGACTACAGCCTGTCTACTGTTTGACATTGTCTACTGCCTGGCACTGTCTACAGCCTGTCATCGTCTACAGCCTCTCCTACCTATTACGACCAATAGGTTGTTGTCCACTCGTGACCTTCGGCCACTCGTTTCCGTTCCTTACTAATCCAGACGCCCCAATCGAATTCGAAACCACAATCATCGACCCCGTGGCCCAAACGTCCCACCACGTAAACAACGAAAACGCCTCCCACCCGTCCTACTACTCGTCCGACTCGCCCTCGTCACGTGACGCCTCCCGCGACGTCTCACGTGACGTGTCTGCCTCTCCCGTCTTCCCCAAGCGTCAGCAGTCTCTCCTAAGACTCGACGAGCACATGGCCAAGGAGGAGTACACGGCGGAGGCTGAAAAGTCGGCTACTTCCACCGACAAGAGCCGGTCGTCGTCGACCTCGTCCTCCTCGTCGTTTGGCCAGACGTATCTGCCTAGTTCTGTTTCTCAGCGAGCTTCTGTCAGCAGTTTTGGCGGTATTGACGTGAGTGGTAAGAGAGCTGGTGGTGGTGGTGGTGGTGGTGCTTCAGGAGCTGCTGGTGCTGCTATCGGTGCCACCGGTGCTGCTGGTGCTGCTATCGGTGCTTCAGGAGCTTCGGCTTACGCCTCAGCTCCTTCCGCTCCTCCCATCACCCCCCAAATGCAAACCGGCCCGTTCGAAGCGTACACTCCCCAAACCGCCCCTCCCATCCAAACCCAGTCTCAACTTGGTCACGACGGTCGTAAGCGAGCCGCCACTCTCGACAGACAGCAGCAGTACGTTCCTCAGTACGGCTACTCGTCTCCTGGAGGTCTGGGTCCTGTTACCAGTAATTCGGGTCAACAGGGAGGGCAACAAGCTGGTCAGGGTAACCAGGGTAACCAGACCAACCAATCTGGCCAACCCACCTACGGACAACCTGGTCTAGCCTCCCCTCCTTCTTCTGCAGCTGTGCATCGATCGTTCTCCACTACCACTCCCCACGCCCCAACAAAGAACTCGCGTCGAATTGTGTCCACCTCCGCTGCACCCATGCGAAAACAAATCGAAGACGCCAACGCCGCTCTGGGCCGAGACACATCACGTGACACCGTCCAGACACGTGACAAGCGCTCCAAGTCGATCTCGTCACGTGGCACCATGAAGGGCGTCTTTTCCAACCTCGTCTCCTCCATGGGCACGCTCAGTCGAAAGAACACCACCGTTCGACGGTCCGAACCAGACACCAGCGCTCCTTCCACGCCGAAAATCTCGGGTCCTTACGATGCCAAGCACGTGACCCACGTGGGTTTCAATTTCGACACCGGCGAGTTCACGGGATTGCCTGAACAGTGGCAGAAACTGCTGTCCGAGTCCGGAATCTCGAAAATCGAGGCCGAGCAGCACCCCCAGGCGGTTATGGATATCATGGCGTTTTACACGGACCAGAAGGACGATGGAGTGTGGCAAAAGTTTGGAGGAGCCAACAAGATGGGCACAACAACGTCGGCAACCACTCCGTACAACAACCAGAACGGGTTTTCGCCGATTGGTTCGCCCGGAGCAACCACTCCTACTCTTGGAGCGTTGAATCTGGGTACTCCCTTGTCTGTTGATATTGAGGAGAGTGTTGGAGATGTTTCTGCATCGTCTAGCAATGCAGGCAACAACTCTGGCAACGGCGACTACTTTGCCAAGCCTCGATCTGCCCCCGTTCCTCCTCCTGGTGCTTCTGCTTCGTCGTCTACAGCGACTCTTGGAGGATCGACGCCTGCTATCCCGTCACGTGACCGAACACGTGAGTCTTCCTCGTCCTCAACCTCCAACCAGGGTCCTCCCGTCACTCCTCTGGCCATGTCTCAGTCGAAACAGAACCTGAGAGAGGACGTAGCGCCTGGAACTCCCGAGGAAAAGCCCCTGACGCATTTTGTCGCGAGTAGAAAGGCTCCCCGGCCTCCTTCTGCGTCCCCCAAAAAGTCCACGACGGGTTTTACCGCTGCTGACTCATCAGCCCCCCCCTCGGCAGCCCCCAAATCGCCTCCTCCTCGACCTCCTCCCGCTCCTCTGCTTGGAGTGCCTTCTGTGCACGCCCCGAACTCGGAGTACCGTCAGAAGATGATTACTCAGCTGGAGGCGTTCAACGCGAAGAGACAGCAGGAGCGAGCCGAGCGTCATGCGCAGAAACAGAAGCTGGCTGCAGCTCATGCCCAGGCTGTTCAGCGTCAGCAGCGTCAGCAGCAGCAGCAGCAGTCGATGAGTCAGCAGCAGCAGCCTTCTGTGATGCAGCAGATGCAGCACGGTTCTCAGCAGTACCAGCAGCAGCAGCAACAGCAGCAATACCAGCAGCAACAGCAGCAGCAGCAGCAGTACCAGCAGTCTGGATCTGGACTAACTCCTCAGCAAAAGCAGATTATTCAGCAAAAGCAACTGCTGGAACTGCAAAAAGCGACCGGAGGACAGGTCGGAGGACCAGTCACATCGTCCTCTTCCACCCAACAGGTGCTCTCCAATCCTGCAGCCGCAGCAGCAGCCTCGCAGCGAAAACGAGAACAGCGGCTCAAAAAGGACCAGCAGGTCGTGGCTCGTCTTAACCAGATCTGTACTCCTGGAGACCCCACCAAACTGTACCGAAACCTGGTCAAAATCGGCCAGGGAGCGTCTGGAGGTGTTTTTACCGCCTATGAGGTGGGCTCCAATCTGTCTGTGGCCATCAAGCAGATGAATCTCGAGCACCAGCCCAAAAAGGAGCTCATTATCAACGAGATTCTGGTCATGAAGGACTCCAAGCACAAGAACATTGTCAATTTCATCGATAGTTACTTGCACGGAGGCGATCTGTGGGTCGTTATGGAGTACATGGAGGGTGGTTCTCTGACAGATGTCGTCACCTACAACATGATGACCGAGTCGCAGATTGGCGCTGTCTGCCGAGAAACCCTGCTAGGACTCCAGCATCTGCATTCCAAGGGCGTCATTCATCGAGATATCAAGTCCGATAACGTGCTGCTGAGTATGCGGGGCGAGATCAAGCTGACGGATTTCGGATTCTGCGCCCAGATCAACGAATCCAACCTCAAACGAACCACCATGGTCGGTACTCCCTACTGGATGGCTCCTGAGGTTGTTTCTCGAAAGGAGTATGGTTCCAAGGTCGATATTTGGTCTCTGGGAATCATGAGCATCGAGATGATTGAAGGAGAGCCTCCTTACCTCAACGAGTCGCCCCTCAGAGCTCTGTATCTGATTGCCACGAACGGTACGCCTCAGCTTAAGGAGCCCGATGCTCTGAGCACCATTTTCAAGGCCTTCTTGGCCTGGGCTCTGCAGGTGTCTGCTGATCAGCGAGCGTCTGCGGCAGAGCTGTTGAAACACGAGTTTTTGCTCACGGCAGATGATGTGAGCACGTTGGCTCCGTTGGTCAAGGCTGCGAGAATGGCAAAGATTCAGGAGAAGAATGAGAAGGCGCAGCGGTAACGGAAGCGAGGGCCGTAGGTCCGAGCGGACAGCAACACGCCACAAACGGTAGTGAACTGTTACAGCGTCTGGAATATAGAAAATGATGATGATTGATTATGTATTTTGTATTCACGAAAGTGAAGGTCTTAGGTCTGAACGGACAACAACACAATTACTGTACGAGTAGAACATCATGATGTTGATTATGTGTTGTATTCGTAGCTCAAGCCCCACAAGTTTTATCCTGTAGTTCAGTGGACAGCTTTGGTTGATGCTAAACCTCCAACTTGGCCTCGCACCATGCCTAATCTTCATAGTACAATGTATCGTTGACTGACTAATTCACAGCTGACTGATGACACACATCCACCACCAATACCAGTTCTGAGAGCTCCTCAAAACTGGGTCTGAAAGTAGTCAATGAAAGTCATCAGGGATGGTTGTAGTTGGTTCTATCCTTCTGAACTGTGGCAGAACCTCCAACAAACCATTACAGACATTTATTGGCACGATCTTCCGATGGTTCAAAAACAAATTCAGCCATAGAAAAAGCTTCCACACTGCCCACAGTGAGTTCTTATCAGCCCTTTGTCATGTTTCTGCTCTACTTGCAATCTTCACGACTCTGGTATATTAGAGAGTGCGACTGCGTTTTAATCCATGTCTAAATAAGTCATCTGATCTCTAGGGTGCTCTTAGAAATGAAACTCCCTACAACCTCCAACCCGTTGCTTAGACATCAGATAACAACCTTAACAATGTTACACTTCGCAATACGAGCACGATTACGATTGAAAACATCCAAGTAGTAATCCAGCAAATGTTAACTAGGTTCAACAAATACAAACCCCAGAAACAGTGGCAGCACAAGAGGGCGAGATACATTAAAAAAGTTGAATAAATAGTTTCGAATGACATATAAAGGTCTAATAATACCATAAGGATTGTCCCTAGCTTTTTATGACCCGTTTCCGTACACTGAAGGCTGGGCAATCCCTCTTTGTGGAGTTCACAAACGTCACAGCATCAGCCGTCTCAGATATATGAGAGACATATCAGCGGACCAGTAGGGATCTGTAGTATTACCCAGGTCGTGTTTTGAAGCAAAGCAAAAAAACAGCATTTTTTAAAAAGCCAGAATCCGGTCATTTCGCCTGAAAACACCATTTCGCCTGGGCACCCCTCTTATGAAAATGTTGAGATTTTGGCGGTTTCGACTCCCAAAAAAAATATAATTTCTCCATAAAATGGTCTAGGAGCTACCAGGCAGTGGTACGAGAAACTGCCAGGTGCGGCGACTCGAATGGTACTATTCATATCTTTCTCAGACCTCTAAAAGATGGTTTTATCTTCTTTTACAAATATCATTTAAAATGTTTCACTCCAATTTTGGCATTTTTTGGCATTTTTCGACTTTTTTGACAATCTCAAAAAAAAAAATAGCTCGGAAAAAGCTATAATTTGATCAGATACAATCCCCTGTGTCTCAGCATCTGTACGATATGTTTATAATTGAGGTTTGGAATTTATTTTCGAGCGATTTGACTGATCTAAAAAAGGCGATGACGTAATCAAATTGGTTTAAGGTTAGCGGTAGTCTGCGTTTGAGATGTTTGAAATGAAGTGCAAAATTGGAGATATCCAGAATTCGTTGGAGGATTCAAAACCATTGTAGTATCTCAAACTGATATATAATTTTACCGTTTCACTCGTCTCCGTCCAATTCATCTTATGGTACCTCTAGCATCTCTGTAGAGTCCGCACATCTAGAGATAGGTTGGAGCTGTTGCGATAAAAAAGGCCAATATTGAATAAATATCACGGTCGGGGGTTCAGGCGAAATCCACGATTCTCGAACATTTCGAGTTTTTCGGAAAAAATGTCAGCTCAGGGAAGCACTCAGAAAAGGTGGCAAATAGACCTTCGGGGTCTAAGAAACTCAACAGTACACTTCGTTTCTTTCTGGCGTCATTTCTGCCAAAGCGGGAGTTAATTCTGTGTCGCACAAGTCATCCAAGATGTATGAGACATGAAGACGAGTGTTTAGGAGGTAGTGATGGAAGCCAACGCTCAGGAGTCGCTACTAGATTGTTCTAGTATGGTTCCAATGTGTTTCTCTTGGTTCACATGACACGTGACTATTCAGTACTGTACTGTAGCGACTTGTACCCACCGTTATTGAGGCACGCACTGGACTGCTGTCTTTGGTTATATCAATAACTTCGATACGACTACGGGTGTTTTGGCGTGAAGCGACGTTTATGGGGGGTTAAGCTGTTGCTCGTGCACACATGAAACGTCATCGGGTTTTGCTAAGTGGAGAACAGCCGATTCAAATATCACAGACGGATAAGGTTTCACCGGTATCTGATAAGGGTAATAGCTTAAGCAGTAATTATAATAGGGTTATTATCCACTCACACATAACAATAGCCTGTGCGGCTGAATAATATTTGGTAATGTACTTACAGTACTTTACATACAGTACAAAGTGGGACACAACATTGCCTTACAGTAGCAGCTATAGTATTGTCGCCCAGCCTTTCTTACATGACTGCGCAGTCCACAACCTCTTCAATTACCACCCTCTTAACCACAACCACTGCTACGTCACATCTTTGGGGAAGGATGGGGGTTTCCAGCAGTGCGACATTACTTATCAGGTACGACAAATCGATACCGGCCAAATGTCCTGACAGTAATACAGATTCTGGGGAACTTTTCTGGGGAACATTAAATAAAGTTCTACACATAAAACCTTAATATCAACAGAACAGAACTATTTGAGACATTGACACGAAAAAACTCCAAGTTTCATATTCAATGGGAGCTCAGTCCCAAACCGAAGTCCATAGCTTTGTAGTCGAGTCACGTGATGACCAGTACGTACGAGTACAACTACGAGTAATTATTGTACGTACGAGAACCGATACGACGTTGCCCACAAAATCAGGGAAAACTCAAAATCCACAACCAGAATCGAAAGTGTTGAAGGTCTTGTTTCACCACGCTTTTTTGGCGGGTCAGCCCATTATTTCTACGGCATAAATGTCCGAATGGAGTCGAGAGATCACGACTTCCACGAAACAATGTCTGAATATATCTCTACCATTGTCTTAACCGCCGTAGGATACCTGTTTTTACTATGGAATACAGAACTAAATAGTAGCAATGCTGTACTGTTCTCAAAGAACTCTCAAAACATCAGACTCAAGCCATAAATGTCACCTTAGAACGAACTTGTAACATATATTGGGGGTATACACCGCTTCCCTTGGTGTCAGTCTGGAGATCCAAACGCAGCCACACACGACCCAGCTAGCCCACATTTATTGCTTTAAGCAGAATCAAAGCAGGCCACACTGTGATAATGCGTACACCGCATGCACTAATACCGTTACATTTACTGTGGGCTACTCCTGTAGTCTCAGTCAAGCTGAGCTAAAAGTTATCAGTGTATGAAGTATATCAGTTGCACGGTAACGCGTATCACGTATCTCTTATTACTGTACGTGATTGTAATATGTGACAAGAACATAAAAACCTATATTAGACAAATGCATATATGTATATTTTATAATAATACAAGCAACGGTCGGGTGCCTTCAATTGCAGGTCATCCCATCCCTTGTCACCGAAAGTTTGACAGCTTTGAGACTGAATGTTTGTTCATCGCTTTTGTGAGATATTTTGGCCCCGACTCAGGAAAGCGGCTAATTAGCTACAGTACTACGCACCTCTACAGTACAACATCCTGTCAAGCTAATGGACTACGATCCAATTGCATTACAAAGAGATGTACAACAGATGTACAAAAGCACATATAAAGTACAGGCAGAATCGGAAAAGCTGTATACCAATCAAACAGTAACGTGGTCTGCGCCATGAAGTTCTTACTCGCTGCCATTGGCCTTTTCGCCTCTGTTGTGCTAGCTGATATCACACAGGACCCAGCCATTCGATTCAACATTCAGCCTCGTTACCTCACCAACGATGCCAGAACTATCGTCGATATGCTCGAAACCTATGCTCGGAATCTTGCTACCGCTAACGGCCTAGTCGGCGTTCCCGATGTTGACAATCAGCAGGTTATCGATGACGCCTTCAATCTGGGCGCCTCGTTTGTGCTTGAAGATCTTCAAAAACAGCAGACCTACTCTTACTACATCTACCCCACTACTTGTCAGCCTCCTCAATGGTCAGACGTGCTCAGTGTCTACGCACCTACTCGTGTAAGACTGGCCCTTGTCTGGTGGCTTGAGACACGATACACCCAACCTTACACTCTCCAGCAGTACAACACTGCTATCACCGAGGTATACAAAATGTATGCTGCCCAGCAGGCTGGAAGATGGAAGGAGATCTCCGAAGGCGTCGTGGTGGTCAATAACTGGCCTCCTCCTGGAACGTGCGTCCAGGCTCCCGTTTCTACCAACGTCGTTCCCGGACCTGTTGCTGGCACACAGACTTTTACCAAAACAAACAGTGAGAGTGATATCTATCTGCAGATCACCACAGTTCCAAAGACTCTGGTCTCCACCAACGTTGTTACTGGACCCATACCTGGCACTCAGACTCTGACCAATGCTGACGATGAGATCTATCTGGAGATTACCTCTACTGCCGAGCCCGTTCCCACCAACATTGAGAACGATCCGATTGATCCTGAACTCGTATCCACCAATGTTGTTCCTGGACCCGTACCTGGCACTCAAACTCTCACCAATGCCAACAGTGACATCTACCTTGAGATTACCACTGTTCCTCAGCTGGTTTCCACAAATTTTGTCCCTGGACCAGTACCTGGCACTCAGACGCTGACCAACTCGAACAGCGACATCTACCTTGAGATTACCACTGTTCCTCAGCTTGTTTCTACTAACATTGTCCCTGGACCTATTGCTGGTACCCAAACCCTTACCAACTCGAACAGTGACATCTATCTCGAGATTACGACTGTTTCTGAGCCCGTTCCCACCAACATTGAAAACGATCCGATAGATCCTGAACTTGTTTCCACCAACATTGTTCCTGGACCTTTCCCTGGTACCCAAACTCTTACCAACTCCAACAGTGATATCTATTTGGAGATTACCACTGTTCCTCAGCTTGTCTCAACGAATGTTGTTCCTGGACCGATTGCTGGTACCCAAACTCTCACCAATGCTAACAGCGACATCTACCTGGAGATAACTACAGTTTCAGTGCCCGTTTCCACAAACATTGAGAATGATCCGATAGATCCTGAGCCCATTTCCACCAACATTGTCACTGGACCTGTCCCCGGTATTGGAACTCTCACCAACGCTAACGGTGACATCTATCTGCAGATAACTACTGTTACTGAGGTTTCAAAGGGTATCGTGACTACAAATGTTGTTCCTGGAACCGTGCCTGGCACTCAGACACTGACAAACTCCAACAGTGAGATCTACCTGGAGATTACCACTGTTCCTGAGCTTCCCAAGACTGTTGTCCCTGGACCAGTCCCTGGCACTCAGACGTTGACAAACTCCAACAGCGACATCTATTTGCAGATTACCACTGTTCCTGAGCAGAGTGTCGTCTCCACCAACATCGTTCCTGGACCAGTTCCTGGCACACAGACTCTCACTAACAGCAACAGTGATATCTATCTGGAGATCACAACTGTTCCTGAGCCTTCTGTTGTCTCTACAAATGTTGTTCCAGGACCCATCCCAGGCACTCAGACACTGACAAACTCACACAATGAAATCTATCTAGAGATCACAACTGTTCCTGAGCCTTCTGTTGTCTCTACAAATGTTGTTCCAGGAGCGATTCCTGGCACTCAGACGTTGACAAACTCCAACAGTGAGATCTATCTGCAGATTACAACTGTTCCCCAGCCTTCTGTTGTTTCCACCAACATCGTCCCTGGACCCATCCCTGGCACTCAGATTCTAACCAACACCAACAGTGCTCTCTATCTAGAGATTACTACTGTTCCTGGGCTTCCAAGAGGTATCGTTTCCACCAACATTGTCACTGGTTCGCCTCCTGGCACACAAACTCTCACCAACGACAACAGCGAGGTTTATCTGGAGATTACCGTTGTTCCTGGGCTTCCAAAGAGTATTGTATCCACCAACTTCGTTCCTGGACCTATCGCTGGCACCCAGACGTTGTCCAACGACAACAGCGAGATCTACTTGGAGATTACCACAGTTACTGAGCTCCCACGAAGTATCGTTTCCACCAACTTCGTTTCTGGTATCCCCCCTGGTACTCAGACTCTGACCAACTTGGACGGCGACCTCTATCTGGAGATTACTACTGTCACGGTCGTAACAAAGACGATAGTTTCCACTAATATTGTCACCGGTTCTCCCCCTGGCACTCAGACTCTGACCAACTTGAATGGAGACATCTATTTGCAGATCACAACGGTCCCTGAGCCTGCCAAGACTGTTGTCTCTACCAACGTGGTTACTGGCTCTCCCCCTGGTACCCAAACCCTTACCAACACCAACAGCGACCTCTATCTGGAGATTACCGTTCTTCCCGAGTCTTCAAAGGGTATCGCTTCCAGTGGTGGCTCACGAGGAACTTTGCTAGGAGCACAGTCTCTCATCGGTACCAGTGGACAATCTGGTGGTTCTGATAGTGCTGGTGGTGGCGGTTTAGAAGACGAGTCTGGTTCTCCAGAGCTTCAGTCTGCTGGTGGAGCTGCCCCTATCCAAGCTAACGAGGCTTCCAGAATAGCCGTTGGTGTTGCAGTGGCCTTCCCTGTCGCACTTGTTTTCCTTTAAGGGGTATCATTGGCACAATCCCTTCTTCAGCTTCTTGTCAGTCTTCAATTAGTAACTCTCAATAACAATTCATGATTATACCTGTTGTGCAGTAGTAGTTGGCAATCCGCAATGTAGCATTCACTCACGATATGAAAACCCTGCCTCTCGAGTGTGCATCCTAGCTAGTCTAAACAACACAACCACAACACCAACCTTCTTCCTCTTACACCCCACAATCTCTACCATCCCTACAGCAGCTTGGTGAGTATGAAAATGGCACAGAATGATACCACACTGAGATACCACTGACACAGAAACACTACCACCCTCTGACATGACCACAGAAACACAAAACGATACCTCTCCTCATCCCCTCAGCTATAATGGGGCACTTGTGAACCTGCGCCAAAATTACCCCGTGGCCAACACAGACGCCGGATACCAAACGAGTCATTCCCTTTGGGGTCAGGTTGGTGCTGCGGAAGGCTTCTACAATCCGCCTGAGATTCCCTACCACAACAGTATGCATGATACCCCTTACGCCTACAACTACAGCGATACCCAACACCCTCACCACCCCTATCACACTGCTCATGTTGGCCATTTTTCTAGTAACCAAAACTGGGAATATCGTCCACAGGGAATCGGCTATCCACCAAACTATGCGTTTCACCAGACAGGACAGGACACGCTCTACAGCCAAAGTGAGTATCCCGTGACTTAGACCACAACCAGTTCTAACACAGACATCAATTCCTATCCCATTGCCGACTTTCCGCACGAAATTGGTTCCAGTGGACTTTCTTACGGCCAGCCTTTTTCTGCCTTCTCCTATGCAACCACTCCGGACTACACTCCCTACCCCACCTGGATGCCATACAGTCCGGAAGATGTATCCCGAGAGCCTCAATGTTGCCTGGATGAAAGACATGCGGATGGGCAACTGGCGGAAGAGCAATATGGGAGCTCGCAATCCACCAGCGATGAATCTGCCAATGTTCTGGTTCCCTATGGAGAACGCGACCTCCCCCAATCCGCTCAGCATCCCCCATCCAACATCGCTGTCGAAACGCAACCCGGCGTCTCTTTTGATCCTGTGGTTGAGGAGATTGAGACGGCGGAAACCAAGACCGACCCTCCCCGACCTCCTCTCTTCATGTGGACCCAGAGTCTCCGAATATTAAAGGCGAAGAAGACCAAGAAGCCAGGAAAGAAAGCGGAAACAACAAAGCTCTCTCTTCTCTCCAAGCCAAAGAAGCGCTCTTCCATGTCCAAAAAGCAAAAGAATCTCATTTTCGGCATTTTCAGTTCTATCTTGGATTAACTGGGTACCTACACTGCTAACATAATAAATCAATTGCTCTACTGAGCTATAAATACTTGCCATCTCCGGGTCAGTCCAAAATACCCGTGATTCTCGTGGTCTGAGTGGGTCCCATTTCCGACACTGGGTCTGGCTCGTCCATGTCATCATCGAGAAACAGCGGTTCTTCTTCGCCGAGTTCTTCCGGGTGGTCATAATCGGGTTCTTCTTCGTTTGTGGTTGCACCCATTTCTTCATTTGTCGTGGCACCCATTTCCTCCGTGCTTGCTGTAGTATCGTTTGTCTTCTCCGATGGCGGTGGATACGTGATGACGGTATCGTCGTAGTAGATTTCGTCTTCATCAATACTTTTGTCTGCCACCGACGACATGACCGAGCTGTATCTTCTGGCCTTGGCTGGGGTTGCCGAGTCTTCTCTGATACTTTCTCTTCTTCTGGCCACTTTTCGTTTTGATCTCGCCACAGTGGCTGCCGAGGTCATATTCATAAAGTGCAGCACGCATTCGATATCTGTCGGTCCATTGAGAGTTTCAGTCACGAGTTCGAATCTGGCAGGGGTGTTTTCGTCGCCGAATTGGCACAGAATGGTCCCCAGTAACGATTCAGACAGGTTCAGAAAGTGTCGTAGATCTACCATAGGCATTGCCACCTGTCCTCCATGAGGAGATAGATCGTCAAAAATACCCGCTGAGATTTTCAGCCGAGAATTGACGGCTTGTCTGAGCACCCTTCCCTTGAGGTTTTTGATTGGAGCAGTGACCGATTTCATAGCCACGGCATGGTGCGAGATTTCCTGGCCTTCTTGCCCTTCGTTCTCGGTGTCCATGGCGTCCCATTTGATCTCCACCTGTTCACCCTTGAGATGTTCGACGAATTCGCGGAATCGCCGTGAATGAAGAGCAAAGGAAGCCGTATATTCTCCGTCTGGAATGACCGGAACCGACCGCAGCATTTCGTAGGACAGGAAATACGTGCGTTTGATGTGGTTGACGCATTCTGACTGCACAGACACCGTGTGGTCTTCCAGAACGGTGACATGGCATTCCTTGACCGATCCGTCCTGTTCCATGCGTTTGGAAATGTTGAAAATGCCCTTGTTGGCGGTCCGAAAGGTGATTTTGCGGTCACTTTCAAACCTGCTGAAAAACCCGGGCAGGAAGGAAATGGTCATGTGACTGAGCCCCGAGCCGTTCATTACCGACAGATTGAGCCCCGAAGACGTCACCTCCCACGTGAGATTCTCGCCGATCCGCGACACCGCCGTGATTGCCCGGTTCCACTTCTTGATACTCTCGTGGTTGAAAGAGAAGGACATAGGGGGGCGCGAGTTGTGGTGTTTTGGTGTTCTGGTGACGACAAAACGCGTGATCAATATAAATTTACAGAACGCGATGCACGTACTTTTAGAGTTTGGATGATTAGGGAAGGTGGAAAACAGAGGAGGTGGAAATAAAGAAGTGAGATTTTAGGAAACCGGGTTGAAGAGATAAGAGTCAGGGGATTGTAGCGGTGGTTTCAGTTGTTCGATCGGATGTCTGGTGATGGATTGAGAGAGGTAATACAATGTGCTGTGTTCAAGTAATAAGGTGATTACTGTGCTCAGCACGTCTAATATGCAGCTGGCTTTTTCTACTGTGACGTTAATAGCCTAACTAGCTTACAGTACTGTAGCTACGAGTACTTGAGGTTGTGTCTTTAAATCACAGCCGCTATAAGCCATTCACTATGGAGCACCAAGAAGGCCGTCTTACAGTCACGTGGTAAAATCAATTTCCATTGGGGCCAGGAGGACGTGGAGATTCGAATGGTATCACTAATATTCGGATTTGTTTATTTATTGACGTTTTACATTCACCTCTTCACACCTAACTTGATCTGGGGAAGAAAGCTGAACGAGGAATTTCATTTGGTCCTGTAGATGGCCTATAATAATAAAAACTATACCATTCTGTTCAGTGATACTGGGGCTTTCTAATTATGTGAATATATCTACCACATGATCATACAAAATGAAGAGTTGTGGGACATTCCGTGGCCTTAGCTATTGTACTGTACGATCTGCTTCCACCTTAAATGGAACCCATGGTGCTCCACCTTAATAGGGCCACCAAAACAAGTACTGTACCGACCTTAATCCCCAAACCAACTCTTCTTCCTCCACACCACTTTATTCTCACCACTTGTTGATCCACAAACACATACCGAAGCAGCGGACGCAATCATGTTCTGTCTCCAATTCTTCGTGGCTGTGCGAGTGGCAACAGAAGTGGGGTGGGGTGGTGCTATGGGGCATTACATTGGACGTGTCACTTTGCCACGTCATGGCCTCCGAAAATTGGGGCAAGACCGTGTTCCAGGGCTGTGACACAAACACACATGGGGTCTGACTGGTCACTGAAGTTGTGCACTGTGGGGCGGGTGAGGTGTTGTTACCTGCTTGTGGCTGATTCGTTGCTGGTCGCAGAGTGGCAGTGAGTGCAGCTGTTGCTCCAGTGAGGGCTGGTCACTGTGACAATTCGCAGAGACAGTTCGCTACGCTCACTGCGCTCACTATCACGCTCACTGTCACCACACAACATCCTGCTTCGACCACAAAAACTCCAGACTCACAAACAACACAAAACCCTGCATCACCGGCTCCTCCGGCTCTTCTCCCGCCGCTTCGGCATCTTCTGCGTCCAGACAGCTGATTCCCGGGGCAGACGCATCGTGGAACGGCTTCACGTCGTCACAGGCGTATTTGGCAGTGTGAACTCCAAATCGCTGGGGATACGAGAGCTGCTGGGTCGGAGGAGTGATTTCGTTGGTGGCCATGTTCCACAGTAGCTGTTTGTTGCGTTTCTTTGTTCCCAGAAACGCATACCCGTCGCATCCGACGTACAGGCAGTATTTGATTTTCAGAGGTCGTTCAGCTCGTGATTGGATGGTCGTACAGGTATCGTCGTTTGTCTCATCGAGACTCACCTGCATACAAGTGAGCTTTCTTCTTGAAAAATAGTAGAACAAGCCATTGTGACAAACGACAGGTTTCTGACAGGTGAACAGCAGCCTGAGACCAGCAGCACTCACGTAATGGAAGTCTCCATAATGAATGTCGCCTTCCGGTTCGACTTCATCGATGATATGAAGAAACAGATGTGATCCAGACGTGAGCAATCTGTACTTGAAACAGATAGGCAAAGAGGTGTTGACGTCAGGTTCCAAGCCAGGTGAGTCTCTGTATTTCACCACCAGAACTCCCCTGATCATTGTAGTCACGTCTTGGTAGATGAGTAGAACAGCCAGTAGTTGTGGGAGAGAGAGAATCTCCTGGTAATCGGGAGCACTCCATACGTCCACGTTTGCAAACGAAACCTGGATTCCGTACTTGCTCGTGTACACTGAAGGTGGAGATGGTGAGTTGGATATCCTCAGGAGTTTGGAGATTTGAGGCGGATCTAGATTTCGGTCGAATGAGAACCCGGGACTATCACTAACCTCCTGAAGATCACCACTTTGTCTGCCCTCTTGCATGTACTTCAGTCTAGGAGCAAATCTCCTCTGTTCGATTCTCCAGACGTACTCGAAGGCACATTCTTTCCATGTATCGAAAAGCGACGTCTGGGGCTCGAACCAAGGACACAGAGCGCTCAATTTGGCGCGGAAAACGTCCTCGGAAACGGCAAATCGCCAGAAAGAGCTCGTTTGAGATAGGGAGCAGATGGAAGACATGTCCAGGTGGCTCGTTATGAGCAGAACCAGTTCGGAAGGGAGCATGACAGAAGATGGGTATGCAAGTTGATGCACTTTAATGCAGATTGACAGGGCTAGCAATCGATATTCGGGTATCTCTAATCGACTAGTGTCAATCTTGCGATGGTGTAGTGCTGTTGTTGGGTCAGATTAAGGGTGCATGATTTTATGCGCGTAAAGCTGGGCAGATTAATGGTGACCATGAACACCGTGAATAGTAGTTCTAGAGATGTGAAACTCTGACCAATCACTGATAGTACGCTGCCACGTATTCTGCCAAAATTTCAGCCATTTCGAATACCAGAAACACCCCCTTTGAATCACCCAAATAGTTCTCCCTCAAATCCATTAAGCTCATTTCAGCCGCATGATGAATTTGTGGGGTGAATAATCGAAACACCATAGAAACAGTAGACGAGCTGATACCAGACCGTAAACAACTCTCACATCTCAATATGAGCCCACCAAAATCATCAAGACACTACCCAACTAAATAAATCAACTCAATCACTAGCTACCGAGACTCATATCCTCCGACGTCCCTTATAGTTAGGTTTTGTTGGGAAATAGTTAAAGAAAAAGTCCTTTAGGGGTGCCTTTCCGTGGTTGCAGATACAGCACGGGAATGAAAACTGCACCAGTCGACTCAGAATACCCTACTTCCTAACAAAAATGCACAAAAACACGTGACATGGCGCTTCTGTTTCGAATAGCCTTGTTTCTAATTTCATCACTCAAGTAGCGTTTGTTACAATTATAGTTTAGCTTTACTTGAACCACCTACAACTCGACTCATACAACAGTGTTTTTACTGTATTCAACTATACGCGCCTCTCTTAGAAAGACGTGATACGCTATCCTTGCCAAAGGGAGTGCTCGAATTGAGCAATTCCCCAATGACTCCTAACAGCCGCGTGACGACTCTCTCCTCACACGACTAATCCTCACGTCTCCGGGAAGAAGGTGGCAGTGCATACTGTACACACAACCTCCCCGGAGCCGTGTATTTACATTCTATTTAACGTCGCTTGGTGCCCTGACGCTTGTTAGAGTCTCTGTTTCCGGACGAGCCGCTGCCTCCTCCAGTGGAGCCGGAGCCCGAGCCGCCGCCGTTGCTGCCTCCAGAGCCGGAGCCAGAGCCGGGCTTTCGTCGCTTGCGCTCGTCGATGATGACGGTCACGTCGCCGACCTTGAGCTCCCGCAGCTCCAGGGCCTTTCGCAGCGTCTGGGCGTCGTTGAAGTCCACAAACGCGCCGTTGCCGGACTTGGCAAACTCGCAGTGCGAAAAGCCGTTGCCGATCTTTTTGAGCGCGGCCTTCAGCACAGACAGGTCCGAGGACGTGTCGATGCCCTTGATGTATGCCGAGTGGAAGGGGCCTTCCTTTCGGGCTCCTCGGGCGGCCGAGGGGGCGGCCGAAGAGGCGGATGTGGTTGCGGCGGCAACGGTGGGGGAGCTGGAGGGCTCCTTTTTGGCCACGGCCGCGGCAGCCACGGGCGAGGGGGTCTCGGCGGGAGCGGCAGAGCCCGCGGGAGCAGGCTTATCGGAGGATCGGGCCCGGGCAGCCCACGAGATGGGTCCCGAGGGCTTGGCGGGTTCGGAGGGGGTGGCAGAAGGAGTAGGGGCAGCAGCGGGAGCAACAGACTCCTTCTTAGGCTCCTCCTTGGGCTCCTTGGGCTCCTCCTTGGGCTCAGCAGGAGTAGCAGGAGCAGTGGCAGGAGCAGTAGCAGGAGTAGGAGCAGCAGGGGCAGCAGGGGCAGCAGGGGCAGCAGGGGCAGGAGTCTCCTTCTTAGGTTCCTCCTTCTTGACCTCGGCCTCCTTCTTGGGCTCCTCCTTCTTAGCCTCCTTAGGCTCCTCCTTGACCTCCTTAGTCTCCTCGACCTCGGTCTCCTTCACCTCAGTCTCCTCCTTGGTCTCCTCATCGTCATCCTTCAGGAACCGGAACACGTCGCTGTAGATGGAGTAGTTGGTGCCGCTCTTGCTCTCGAGAACAACAGACTGCACAAACTTCTGGGGCACGCCGTCGTCGGAAGACGACATCTGGCCAATGATCTGGATCAAAATGGACTTGTTGGGGCCCTCCATGGCGTCGAGGCACGAAATCAGCGTCTTGCAGCCCTGGGTGTGCAGCTGGCTGATCCGCTCCTGGATGCTCTCTGTGCCGGAGACGGCTGCGGCGTCGTCCTGCTCCTTGCCGTGCAGCAGCTTGGCATCGACGTCGTAAAAGTGGTGCAGCTCGCTGGGGTCCGAGTGCAGTCGCTTGAAGTACTGCGACACAAACAGCCATGCAATCTGTTCAGCGGTGGGGGACATCTGGGTTAGCGAGGGAGTTGCGAGGAACGAGCAACGACTGAGCGTCAGTGGCAAGTAACAAGTCGCGAGGAACGAGCTACTTGTGAGGGTGCAAGTTGTGAGACAAATAACAAGTTGCGAGGAACGAGCTACTTGTGAGGGTGGATGAGAACAGAAAGTCTTGAGGCAAATCGCAAGAAACCAGCTACTTGTGAAGGTGGATGACAAACAGAAAGAGGGTAGATTACAATCAGCAAGACGTGAGCGTAAAAAGTCGTAAAGTCGTGACAAATCGTGAACAACTTTTGACTGTAGTTAAGGCTCTGATTGGTGAGTGGTCAACACAGGTCTGTGGTGTGATCTGTGTGTCAAGAGATCAGCTGATGTGGCAGTTTGCAGTTTCCTGAATAGCGACTTGTGTAATGATCCGTGGTGTGGTTTCTCTTCTGGGTGACGTGTCCAGTCGGACTGTGTTGCTATGCTTCTCTCCTCTGCAGCCAGCCAGAACATGCGTATGGATGCGTGTATGCGTGTGGTGAGGCAGACTGAGGGTAGAGGATGGAGGACTAAGCGCAAGCAACAGTATGTCGAAACACAGACAGAATCCTGACCAGCTGTGTACTGATCAAAGCTGACCAACACTGGTAGCTTGGACTGCATCATCTCAACCCGTAGTCAGTAGCCCCAAGTCACCACCACACTATTGGTGCCATGGCATGTCGTAGTCAGTCGAACCACACCACCAAAGGTCACCCACAGTCATCGACACAACCACCACTCACAAAACCCCCATCTCACCAACCACCTCTCACCATCTTGCCATCTATCTTCTGTGTTCCCTCCGGCTCTAGCCATCTCCTTCAGCGTCCTCTCCACTTGGGCTCCTCACACTTGTCCACTGGAAGCCATTCATCATGATCCAGGGCACAAAAAGACGGCAAAAAGCGGAATCAAGCTGGCGGAGTGCCCGTGACGGGTCACGTGACCTGCTGCCGCAAAATGCACGGCCATACTCACCGTAAAACGGATGTGATCAAAGACTGGGGTTGAGGGTCTTGAGGTGAAAGAAAAGCACTTTCCACACCTGAACTTAAAACACCCGCTGACTAACACAACTTGGGTTAGGTGTATGCGAGTGGTGTGGGTTATAGGTGTGGAGGGGAAATAGGCGACACAATTTTCAATCCAGACGAATTAGAAAATGTTCAATGGACGAAAATGTCGGCTCAATTGCATTTCTCGATCTACCAAAAATTAGTACCCACTTCTGTAGTCTTTTTAGATCGTCTAGAGATGGCAAGGGGTGTGTAAATCACAAACTGGAGGAGGTAAAATGATGAGGAAAAATTTGATAGAAGGGATTTGGCCGAAAAATCTGCTTAGAATACTCATAGCGAATATTCCCCGGTTGTCTGATTTACCACAATTGTTCTGCCTCTCTCAAATCCACACCCCATCCACACCATCTAATCGCAAACCTTAAACTGCCCACCAACATGGATTTCGATTTATTTCAATTTTGGCGATCGCGACAAAACACCACTCTACCGACATGGCAGAAACACCGCAATTGGCAGAGATTGCAGCGATAGCTCCGTTGCCGCCGGCCGGAGGGGACCCCGATCACGTGACCTACTCGACCATCAAGGGCACGTATCTCTATGAGAATGAGGACGAGGGCACCATGTTCGAGTTTGACCATGTGACTCGAG
Source organism: Yarrowia divulgata (assembly GCA_900519045.1). NCBI lineage: Eukaryota > Fungi > Ascomycota > Dipodascomycetes > Dipodascales > Yarrowia > Yarrowia divulgata. The sequence continues at coordinate 3,275,327 of ULGQ01000002.1, read as the reverse complement.
GTTGGCGATTGATTGAGGAGGAGCCGGTAGTTGCTGTGGAGCCGGTTGCTGTGGAGGAGGATGAGCTAGAGGCAGCTTTGGTTGCCGGGGAAACTGAAGATAACGACACAGAGACGGCGGAGGACAAGAAACCGTCTGATTCGGCTGGCGACAAAAAAGCGATCCAGGAACAACTCAAGAAGAAACGAAAGGAGGCTATTGAGGAGCGCAAGAACGCGAAAAAGGCGCAGAAGAGCGACAAGCCGCCGCAGAAGGCCATTTACGTCAGTGGGCTTCCTTCGTCAGCTACCAACGAGGATCTGGTGGACATCTTTCAAAAGTACGGAGTATTGGCGGAAGATGTTTACACTGGTAAGAAGAAGGCTCGAGTTTACGTTGATGAGCAGGGAAATGGTAAAGGCGACGGACTGGTTGTGTTTTTCAAGCCCGAAAGTGTCAAGTTGGCGGTAGATATGTTACACAATCAGCCGGTTTACGTTGGAGACAAGATGGTCACCATTAATGTCCAACCTGCTGTTTTCGACAAGGAGAAGGCGGCCAAGAGTGGCAGCAAAGAACAGACAGACTCCACACCCAACTACTCGGAAGAGGCCAAGGCCAAGGCTAAAAGAAAGTACACCCAGTTACAACAGAAGCTCAATGACTGGGATGAGGAGGAGGTGAAACGGGTCAAGACAGAGTCTCGTGAAAAACAGGCCAAGGTGGTGACTCTCAAACGGGTGTTTACCATTGAGGAGCTCCAGGAAGACGTCGATGCCGAAATGGACATCAAGGAGGATATTTATAGCGGCTGTGGAGCGATAGGAACGGTGAGAAACGTGACTCTCTACGATCTGGAGCCCGAAGGAGTAGTCACAGTCAAGTTTGAACGAGCTTCTGATGCAGCTGAGTGTGTGGAGAAGATGAATGGACGGTTCTTTGGAGGTCAGAAGCTCGAGGCGTTCATTGATTATGAAGATACAAAGTGGAGGAAGAGTAAAGACAAGGTGGGGGATGAGGATGATGAGAAGGAGAGATTGGAGAGGTTTGGAGAGTGGTTGGAGGGGGAGTAACTGGGGCTCAACCAGGGCTCAATATAGATGTACATTAATATGGTTATAGACAGGCGGATAATGTTGTACTTGTAGTGTGGTGTTCCCACGATGTGTGAAGAAGGTGAGGTCTAGTTGAATTTGACAATGGCAGAGTTGCGGTGAAAGCGATACCGATCGAAATCTGACAAAAAGCTGATTACACAGATACTACATTCATCTCTGTAGCACCTCTCTGTCGGAAGTTGGTTGTATGGGCCAGAATACGCTTCATAGGTGGACTCTCATCAAAGCATCTCATCAAAACGGTGCTTGGCAAATGGGTTTGACCGCATCAACAGCTCAGACCCATTTTTGGTCTTTTCGGATGACTTCAGGTGAGCTTTGAAGATTACTGGAATCCACTTAGCATATGGCGTTTACAGCTGACGAGGTTGGTCACCTTTGCTTCGGTGGCACCACCAAACCAGCACCGGAAGTCCATGGGTATTGTTCGCAGAACTTGGGGGTTAGCATGCTATATAAGTCAAGTTGTTTTCAAAGATGTTTCTGGGTGTTGTCTAAAGCGCCTTTGAGAAGGACGCAACATGACTCCACCCTAATTCTGATCAGCATAAGGATCACATAAACTTATGGAGTATTAGTTTAAAAGAGATACAACTGATATCATTTTGAAGAGCGGCCCCGTGTGATCATTTTGGTACTACTTCGAGTTGTTTAGGCAACGAATACGTGTGTCAGATGAGTATTTCTGCTGTACGGTGCTTACTACTGTTGTCCACTCCTGACCTACGGCCAGTCGTTTCCGTATCACGTTATCGTCATAATTTTATTAAATACATATCACTGCACAGCAGCAATCTATCTCAGCTCGGTAGCTCCGGACTGAGTAGGAGCGTCAATGGCGTCAAACAGCTGGACACACTTCTCGGCAGTAGAGGTGGCAGAGGCAGGGTTGGCACCGGTGATGATTCGGTCGTCGGTGATGGAAAAGTCCTGGAAGGGGGTGGGGGGAGCCTTGTAGTCGGCACCGGCCTCCTTGGCAATCTCGGGCACCAGCTTCTTGCCGTGCTTGGAGATGGCCTCAGAGACACCCATCTCCTTCTCTCCCTCAGCAGTGAATCCGGTGATGGCCTTGCCGGCAACAATGTACTTGCCCTCGGCGTCCTTGATGGAAGCAAAGATGGCGGGGCCGTGGCAGACGGCGGAAACAATGCCGCCAGCAGCGTAGATGTCGGCAGCAATCTTGCCGAGACCGGGAGCGTCGACAAAGTCGAAGATGGCTCCGTGGCCGCCAGCAGCGAAGAAAACGCCGTAGTTGGAGGCGTCAATCTCGGAGGCGGGCAGAATGCCGTCCAGAACCATGTTGTATTGCGACTGGGGGTTCTTCTGGGCAGCCAGCTGCTCCTCGGTGGCAAACTTGGAGTCCAGAGAGTGCTGGTCGTAGCCGTACTTTCCGTCCTCAGACACAAACTGCACGTCGAAGCCGGCGTTGGAGAAGATCTCAAAGGGCTCGTAGGCCTCGGAGAAGAACAGACCGGTCTTGGATCCGTCGGGGTAGAAGGGGCCGTTGTAGTCGGTGACGGCAATAAGAACTCGCTTGGGGAAAGACATTGTGTGTGTGTAGTAGTGGTGGTTGATGAGGTATAATGAAGGGGAACCTCCACGACTATATATACATGGCTGGTGGAAGCTTGGAAGACAAACAGCAAGCAATTCTAATGCAGAGAAGATTATCGAAAGGGTGGTTGGTATGGTGTGTGGGAGTGCAGGTATAGCGACTTTTGGGGTGGCTGTGAAACGAGAGGTGGTGGCCAAATTTTGAGATTTGAAAGTGTTGTAAGAGGCAATTGACTGTGCTCAGATTAACGATAATTTTCTCATATTTTTTACTATTTTATCCAAATTTCCACCTCATCATTCGACTCGCCAAACCCCACCACTCCATACCAAACCATATCGACTAAATCCGTTCTGTCCGTTTCTCTGACAAATAAGGTTACGATAGAGTTGCTGAAATGGAAGAGGGCAAACAGAGGAAGGATCTGACACACGCCAAAGGGAAGATACAGCGTTGGGAAGTGTATTGATCGATTCGCTCGAATCAGGAGACTTCCCCCGTATCTTTTAAATCTCAATAACCGGACTCAAACACCTGCCAAATGACTCCTCTATAAAACACCCTAAGGCATCATCGATACATCCCAGCTGCATGCACCATGCATCCGAAAGTTGCTCTAAGCCCTGTGGAGACTGGAGAGCGTCGTGGAGCAGGTTGGATCGGAGTCTGTGAAACACTTCCATGGTTTTCCATGACTTTATCGAGACGTCACCGAGGTTACGTCATACAGGTTGAGCTAAGGCAAGTGAAAAAAATGGCCCTCTGTAACTATCGAGACGAAACTATCGGAAACCCCAAACATCAACAGATCATAGTTGCTCCAGGTATCCACCCATTGCGGTCAAAAAATGGCTCGATTGTGGAGACGAGGTGTGCATGGATAGATCCGGCTTGAGGCGTTGGATATGGGTAGGTGCAAGAGTGCGATTGTTTGGTGATCTATTGTATGTGTAGTGTGGTTTTGATATTATGGTCAGTGTTGAGGACTGCACTGAAGGTCTGGGTGCTACTCATTGTGCCAGTCATTGTGGTAGCTCTAGTTTGACACCATTTCATCACCACATCTCCACCTCTCAGACCATCCTCGTCGACTTCAAAGTAAGGCGTCTTCTTGTTGCACTTCTGAAGCAGCCCAGCAGCATGGAGGTTGTCTCATTGGTGTCCCTTGTTGTAGCTACTTGTACTCGTACAAGTAGCTCGTACAAGTAGCTAGCTTGTAGACTTGTATGATACTGAAGCCACAGTTCAGTGAACTCGCTACAAAAGTTGCACCAAGTGTTGAATATAACAACCACCAACACCACCACCATCACGAACACCGCCAGACTCTTCTCACCAAATCATGTTGCCTTCTCACGGCCACGGAAAAAGCAACTCCTCACAGTGGATCCGCATCTTGGCGACCATGACATCTAAAAATAGTGCGATCGTCCGTTCTCACCAGACAAGTCCCTGCATCGGTGGAGTCATGTGACTGGATGGGAATCAGTCACGTGATCCCGATGAGGATGGGCATTTCAATTGTACTGTAAGTGTAAAAGGAGACCTAACTGAACAGCAAAACAGATTCGACTCAAGCATACATCTAAGCTGAGGACGAACTCACGACCTGAAGCCGCCATGCAGTTTATCTTCTTTTGAACCGTCAATGCCAAACCTGCACGTCTCACAGAGTCCTTGAACACGCTCACGTGGTACCACCAAAAGTAGTACCAAAATGACCGCCAGAAGCTGCTCATTCTGATTAACTCAACCTCTGACGTGTGGGGATGTTAGAAATGGTTCCCCAATAACGACCTCCATTTAAGGTGGACTGAATTTCCGAGCCGCACGCCTAGGGGGGGTGTTTTGGGTCCTTCAAAATGGGTATCAAACTGTTCCTAACAAACAAATAAATCAACAGCTAGACAGAGCTATCTTATTTAACGTGAATGTGAAATTTATGGAACTGGGTTAATGATATCGGCTGAGATATTGGGCCATTACCATTTAGTTGACGTTTCACGAGTGAAAAACCTTTTGGTGGCTCTATTTAGTTCTGGCTCAACTACAGTCTCCATACTTATTCAGCTTGGTTAAGTACACTCAAGTAAACTCCGCTCTTATCCTCATCCCCACATCAGAGATCCCCATGACGAGCTCCACAGTGATGCTATCCTTGACCTGAAAACATCTTCGTAGTCCTCTGAGTCTGAATAACAACCTGATACAGCTCACCAGCTCACTCCCTCACTTTGAAGACATCTCCACAACTTCACTATGATTATTAATCACCATTCTCATACTCAACAGCAAACCTGCTTCCAAAACCTCAGAAAGGAATGTCGAGCCAGCAAAAGGACACCGCAGCAAGTTTGGTCTGGCTCTGTTTGTGTCTGTACAAAAGTGGGGTAACGCTACACATACGTACACAAACAGCAAGGGCTTGTCTTGTCTTGTCTGAAAATGCAAGGGGCAAGACAAGGGTGGTGAGAAACACAACAATAGCACGGCTGAAATTGCACTCCGAAAAGATTGGGGGTACACATCGCGGCCAAACAGCGGAGGGGGAGGGGAAGGGGGGGTGTAGACAAGTTCAAAAGGAGATTTACGAATTCTGGATTGTCGTAACAGAAATTTGAGTCGTTCCTAAGTGTCTCAACAGCTCTATGGACTTTTCCTGATTTTCTGGAATTTATTCGATTTTATTCGATTTACCGCCCATTTACACAAATATATGCCCAATAATCAAAATAATTCAAATAAAACCAGAACCCCAAACACAGTCAACACCAGAACCCAACGCACTGGATTCCACAGACAGATTCATTGCAGCACCATTGCAGCACCGCTAAAACGTCACTACTTGTACAGCACCGTCTACGGTACCCCTAATGTCGTATCTCACATGTGTATGCACATATCACCACTGCAGCATTAATTACCGGTGTCGAGACAATCATACGACTGTTCTAGATCGGCCATTAGCTAATGGTGGCTCCAAGGGGTCACTCTGGATCCACATGGGCTACTTGTAGTCTATAGTGGTTCGTGTTGGCCGTGGTGGAGATCTGTCAGAAATAAGAAAGTCCTAAAAGTGTCCAATTTCGACCACAGCTGAAAACAAAACACACCTCTGTACCCAGGACAAAATTCTCTCTCAAATGATACCACACACGGTTGTTTAATGAGACTTGGCGACTCACTAGTGCGGTATAAGCAATTACGCGCCATTTATAGATTGGGTCTAAAGCATAGCGTCAGCCCCTAATGGGGAACTACAAACACGTGCGATGCCTTACAGACACGTACAATATAACACGGCGACCCAGTTTCAGCCCCAAAAAGTCGGTCACGTGATTTTGTTTTGTCTCTGAGACACTGGCCACGAGGCTGATTACCTATGCTGAATATTAAAAACCCTAGAGAACAGAGAACCCAAACCAGCCAAAAAAGGAATGTTAAGTGTTACCCTGACGTCGATGATGAGCAATGGACAAAGAGCACAGAGAGGGACTTGATAGCAAGGTCAGGGAGAGTAGGGTAGCGAGAAGGGTCACGTGATCGATCGCTACAAACGTTTCCGGATCAAACCTGCCACAATGTCTCGTCTCTTATCTATACATTTGTGCTTGTTGATGTACATATTTTGCGCACCAAACGCCGCATCAGATCCCGAATGAATGGGGTGGGAAATATGCACAAGGGTGTGAACAGTGGGATGAGTTTAAACGGGGAAGGGGAAGGGTTAGGAGCAGGATTTTTTGACAGATTGTTGATAATGGCTTCTGGATCACGTGGTTGAAATTTGGTGAGATTTGGTTTACTCCTCGCCTCTCTGAAAACACCTTGTGGGTACCCCATTACATGTTTCTAACCAAAGCTAATGTAACAAAAGTATGGTGGATACGGCTGAGGGCTTTTGGAAGGAGTTTAAAGGAAAAGTAAAGTGGTGGGTCTCATGGAAAACGAAGTGAGCCGCATAAACAAGGGAGGTTTAGCCGACGAAAAAGAACGTAGCGAAATGTCTGTATGTACGATGACAGTATTGTCGGTACAAGGGCGGGCAATGTGACACCAAAATACATAATCCCGTCTTAAGTTGTCTGACGTTTCCATCACATGATGTTTAGCTCATTTTGTTAGCGTGGTATCCACTTGGTCGTTTTGCGCGAAACCAATATGCACGCGACAAAACAGACCCACTGGGAAATTTGGGACCGGTGGAAATGTAGCCTGGTTTAGTAGAGTAGCCTCTTATCGCACATGAGAGGCGGCAGGAGGCAAGTGCGACGGTAGTGGTGCCGGTGGTGCGGCGTTTGGGGCTCTGACAAAATGGAAGTGTATCCTTCTGATCGGAACTTGTTGGATAATTCGGGGTAATTCGGATTAAATCGGAGAAATCACGGGAAAATCATGAGAATATTCTCCGCACCCGAAAGTCCCTTCCCTGAGCGTATCAGCCTCATTTGATGGTGCTGAACCCCCCTTGACTTGGTGACGGTAAAAATTGCCCTGGTTTGGTTTGGTTTTAGAATCGTCAAATTTGAGTTGAGGCGTGAGGCAGACTTTTTTGACCGTCGACATTCTGCAGGAGGTGTAAGGGGTGGATTGTGAGGGAAATCACGTGTTCGAGTTCTCAGATTACTTGGCTTACTCAGCAGACGTTTGTGCCACCGATTTGTCTCCGATTCGAGGCCGATTTGTGGCCTGTTTCTGGCCCTCGTAATCACGCCTGTAATAAATGACCCGAGATTGAACCAAGAAACGCTGTGCATGACGGTCGAAAAAGCCTGTGGAGGATAACCTCTGGGTCGGCATCTGGTTCCCCGCATGTCAGCTTCAATCGCCCACACCTTAAGCAAGAAATATATATTGGCGTGGGGACGCCAGACAAGACGGCGAACCGAACGACCAGACAGTATCACACAGAGACTGTCGCGAAGGGGCACAGCACGCAGTAAAAGGAAGAAGAAGGAAAACGACGGAAACCCCAGCCCTTATATACTTTCCACGACTACACAGAAACGGACACACAGACACAAACAGACGGTACAGTACGACCCCGACAAGTGCAACCACAAAAGCTCAGTACAGCTAAGACGATAATAGTACGATACACTTCACACTGTCAGACACACACGCAGACACACACGCAGACACTCGGGACACTCACGTGTTCTTCAGACACACTTTAACGAGATCCAGCACATCCACCATCAGTACCCCCTCAAAGTACCCCACACTACTACCACAACACAACTACACCTCCACCTCCACCCCTGCCATGCTTGCACCAATTCCCGTGGGAGGCGAAAACCCCATTTTGCTGCCCAACGAGCTGCTGCTGCAGAAGTTTTCGTCCAAGTCGTCCGGTTACAGAACGTCGGTCATCCGACTGCATCAGCACCGCCAAAAGGAGCAGGAGCGACTCAAGCAGGAAAGAGAACGCCAACGAGAGGAGAAACGGCTACGAGAACGGCAGCAGCAACAGACGAAAAAGGCGCTGTCGTCGTCGTCGTCGGGATCAGGAGGAAGCGAACGAGACCGGTTTGTGGCGTCGCTGAAAAAGGGGCTGCGCAAATGGGCGTCTGAATCGGGGTCCGAATCGGGAGCCAGAGAAATGGCGCTCAGATCGGACGCTCATAGACCCACCACAGCGGGTACGTTTCGACCCCCAGCAACAGGAGCTCTGCGACCCGCGACATCGGGAGCTACCGTTGGCCCACCCACAGAGTCTCTGGCTACACAAACAATCACACAATCAGCGCCACGGTTCAACCTGTCGCTTCTCAAAAATCTGCTGCCTACTCTGGCACCCCCAGAAGCAGCCGTCAGTTACCTTACTAACGACACCCAGGCCGGCGCGGTGTGGATCACCACCGAACGGCTTATATTTGTGCCCCAAAAAGTCGGTCAGAAGGGCTTCTACGTGCATATCGACAACCTCGACTGCATGAAGGTGGTGTGCATGGCTGTGTGTGACGTGGACTACGACTACTGGAGCCACCCGCAGCTGTCGAAAAAGCCCTTCTTTTTTGTGGCGTACGAAGGCACCAACTTTCTCACGGTGCCCTTCTCCACCCACGCCCGGGCGTCCTCGTTTCTGAAACTGCTCTCCAACATCAGATTCGAACACATGGTCAAAAGCTGTCTGCCCCCGCCCTACATGTCCTGTGTCGTGTGTTCCAGCGAGTGCGAAATTGAGGCTGACTCATCGAGCTCCGAGTCGAGCTCCTGCAGATCGTCCTTTTCCGAGTCTGATCTGGAAAGAATCGACTCCACATCCACCACCGCCACCTCGACCATTTCGTCCACCCCGTGCTTGTGCCACGATGACTGGGTCCATGAGGACAATGTGCTGCCCACGTATCAGGATAGCGAATACGCGCTGAAACTGTACCTGGTTAAGCGGGGTCTGTTGCAGCCCGAGGAGCATTTTGAGCGAGGAACCCATGCTCAGGCCAGTAATATTCTTGCCCAGGCAAACGCGCCTCCTTCTAATGAGATGGATGCTGCGACGGAAAGAGATGTGCAGAGAAGGGTTGGGCCTTCGGTGCATGCAGTTGGGGATGTGAGTTATCCTCTTGTGTGGTTCTAGATACGAGGCGTAGCCGAGTATCTAGTATGAGGCGCGCAGATGCATCTCTCGGTACAGCCAGATAATGTCTAGGCTGGTATGACAGCTCTACAGTCGTTGCAGCTGTCGTATATAATGATTAATGACTATTTATTTGCTTTATGAGTGTTGGAACGTAGAGTCTATGAGGTTGAGAACGTAGTGGAGTCGAGTCTATGAGGTTGAGAACGTAGTGGAGTCGAGTCTATGAGGTTGAGAACGTAGTGGAGTCGAGTCTATGAGGTTGAGAAACTCGCTTCGCTCGTTTCACGCTTCGCTCGTTTCTCTCATGTACCTATAAGCCACTCCAATCATCTCCGGCTGGACTCTCCATCCATTATGCATTATCATCCTCAACCAATTGAACTCATAGACTGCCACTCTGACGTCCAGTGTAGTCACGTGCTCTTTGAACCTCCATTCTTCCAGCGGGTGTTCTTGAAAGCTCTCTTTCAGTCGTTCTTCCATATCCATAGTTCCAGGAGAGTCTTCGTCGAGACTCGCTCTGATGTGTCTCGCCATATCCGAACCCACAGAATGGTACCATCTGTAGTAGAAGACCTGGTTGTTTTTGACTGTGGGAAACAGCCAGCTTTTTGAATCAGTCTGTGGATCAGGCATGTCCTCGGCAATGTAAGAAGTTCCTGTTTGTAGATCTCCAATGAACCGACCAGCTGTATCCCTGATGGTCACGTATCGACTGTTCTTGCCCTTGGCCTGTACCAGTTTGACAGATGGGACCGGAAGGTATCCTTCTATACCTGTGATGACTGGGGTCTCTGGATTGAACCAGGTTTTGACCCGTCTCGAACAGAACATGTCGCTATGGTCGCTATGGTCGGTAATTGGTTCAGTTCTTTGCAAGTCGAGCCATAGTGGGATAATCAGACCTCTCCAGTAGATGTGTAGTTTGCCGTTGTATGTGAGCACCTCGTAATCATGGCCGGACGCGTATGGAGGAGCTTGGTCTTCCCTCATAGCCTGTAACGCTGTGAACCAGTTGATTGGTCTACTTGGAAGGTCAGTTACTAGAACAACCTGCTGAGCTGAAAAGTCGACAAGGTAGAGCCATGTATGTTCCTCTTCATCCAGAGGTACCAGATCAATAGGTGTAGTTCGTCGATGGACCCCTACTAGACATTGGAGAGAGTCTGGAAAGAGATGGACGTAGGTGATTGCTTTGCACATGATAGTACCTGGAAGAGCCAGAAAGTCCTCCAGCTCTTTTTCATCCTTTGCGAAGGCATTTTCAAGGCTTTCCATCTCGTCTCCCCCGCCTTTTGTCATAATACCATCACGAAAAGCGTTTCTGACGTAATAACGAAAGTGGATGAGCTTTTCAGTTTGTTGCAAAATGCGGATATCGTCGGAAGTCACAGGCACAACATCGTCATCAAAGAAATGTGCTCCTGATAGCGGTTCTCTCGGTCTAGTGTGCACATGAACCTGCATCGTCTTGACATTGAAAGACGCCCATTTAAATTGAGCCGCGTCAATTTCGGCTTCTACCAGCACTTCTTCTCCATCCACAAATTCTGCCTCACCAATCGGAATCACACAACTCTTGAAGATGGGCTCAAAGGACTGGGGAAGAGGTCCACAGATGTTCTCGGGCTCAACATAGACATATTCGGACTTGCAATGAGAATATACAGCGTTAAATTCGTTGGCGGAAACCCATCCATTGTACGCTGAATCATTCCGAGCCTTTATCACTCGTGCCCAATGCATCCAAGTCTTGTACTCGTCGTCTAGTTGCGTCCAAGGGACACTTTTGCGTACTTTGGAACGCACCAAAGAGTCATCACACGAGCTGGCCACGTTTCGAAACAAACTGCAGACATCGCTGAATGCCGCGCTGGTTTCAACGTCGGTATAGACGAAAATTGCCCGTGCAATCTCGTAGGGAATCATTGGTGGGAGGGAGGAATTGAACGGGCGAGTTTAACGGGATGGAAGTTCAAAGAGGTTAGTCAGCAGGGAGGTGGGGTTTGAGCGGTGCTACGATGATGGTATTGGTATTGAAATGACCGTCAGAGTATGGCGGTTTTAGTTGTTCCACTGGTATGTTCATCGAGCTATTATATTGGGGGATGAAGACAGGTTTGTTTCCTTGGGTCAGATTGATCTCTCGTCGGGCTTGATAACTATAATTTGAGCTCTTGGGATATCGTCAAGTAAGCATTGGCAACTAAACCCCATTTCAAAACACCTCACGTGACCAAAATCGACACTATTACACCGAATAATCACCCTGCACCCCCACCACTCCCTCGCGCTACATCGACCCCAGATTTGTCATCTCGATCCTACCCTAACCCTGAACCTTACTGTACTTTCCTGGTTCCATTAGCGTCCTGATAGATGATGGGCTATCTGGAGAAGTGAGAGGTGGTAACAATGGTGGTGCAAAAAATACTGAAGCCAGGAGAGGATCACGTGATCCCTAAATAGAGCTTCTACTAACCTGATAATTTTGTAGCCACCCACGTTTACCTCCCAATCACATGTGTTTGCCTCCACACAACCCCACATAACCCCCGCTGTATTTAGCTCGCTCTGCATATACCGAGGTAACGATATTCTCCGACGAGAGGCAAGAACAGGAACACCACCACAGGACACTGAACGCCGCTGGTGAGAACTCGACTATCACACACCCCTCATGCCACAAATGACTACATCGACTCTGCTGACTGATTCGGTCACGGCAGCGGTTCACCACGCAGATACGCCCAAGGTGGACCAAATGTACCAGACGTTTGGCGAGTCTGCGCGGGAATTTGTCAACAAGAACTTCTACAACTCGTACGAGCTGATTCGGCCGTTTTTCGACGAGATCACGGCCAAGAGCGCCCAGGTGAACGGCGCCACGGTCGCGGACCCCGAAAACCCCCACCACATTCCTCTGTCGCTGTGGATCAAGGTGTGGTCTCTGTACCTGGCTATTCTGGACGCTTCTTGCAAACAAGCTGGAGAAGCCCTTCTTAACAGCACCGGTGATCTTCTCAGCAGCTCGAATGGAGGCGATTCCGGCGAATGGAACCAGACCCGCAAACTGCTGGCTCGAAAACTGACGTCTGGATCTGTCTGGGAAGAGCTGGTGACAGCCTCGGGAGGTACTGGTTACATCCACCCCACGATTCTGGCTCTGCTGGCTTCGCTTTCGATCCGACACGACACAGACGCCAAACTGATGGCCGACAATCTCGAGAAGTTCATTGTGAGCTACCACATGGACGCTGCTGATGGCGACGTCGACCCCAAGACCAAGACGGCCTTCTACAAGGTGCTGGACCTGTATCTGTTGAGAGTGCTGCCCGATCTGCGACAGTGGGACGTGGCCCATAGCTTTGTCAACAACACCAATCTGTTCAGCCACGAGCAGAAGAAGGAAATGACCCACAAGCTGGACGAGTCGCAGAAACACGCGGAACAGGAGCACAAGAGACTGCTTGAGGAGGCCAAGGAGAAGGAAAAGAATGACGTCAAGGAAAAGGAAAGAGAAGAGCGATCGTCCAGAGATACAAAGTCCAGAGATACCAGTTCCAGGGCTGCGGCTGCAGTTTCTGACTCTGCCACTTCTACACGTGACTCCACACTTGACACAACACGTGACTCTGCCGTTTCCAAGGCGACCCGACAACCACGAACTCTGTCGCAAATCATCTCCACATCGCTCAAGTCGCAGTTTGACGGAAACGCCATTTTCCGAACCCTGGCGCTCGTCATCATCGTGTCTCTTTCGGCCGCCAACCCGCTCATTCGAAAACGGGTCGTCGACACGCTCAAAATGCTGTGGATCAAGATTCTGCAGACGCTCAGCATGGGTTTCAAGGTGAGTTATTTGTAGGTACTGTAGCAAGATGGACAGGACATGGTATATAGATTGAATGATACATGACATTGGGTGGTGTGCGGCTACATGAAGCATTTCTATTGCAAGCCCGGATATTACTTTTGTAACGAGTCAGATACAGTACCAATAGAAACTGCTGTCATACAAACATGAGCAGAAGTACGAGTAAAGGTCGTCAAAGGGAATAAAAAATATAAAAATTCCTGCCTATTCACAATTGCCGGGGGGTTTTGTACTGGTTGGAGTGGCTACCAAGGTACAGCATGCAATCTGGATCAGACCATCTCATAACAAAACACATCAAGTCAGGAGGTTGAATGCAGCACCTCACTGTTTATCGCATGACATTGGAAGTCTTTGATACGAGTACTTCCCTATCATATGGTAGCCATTAGGATGCTACAAGTACCTGTATTGACTGTATACTGAATATATATTTCTCACCCTGTCCTCTCTCAACCAACTGTAACAATACACTCCACCCATGATTTTCATTTTGAAGGCTCTGAGGCAGTTCTTAGAAAACCACCATCGTTTCAATCTCTGTTTATTCTTTGCACCGCCCACGACAAGTCAGAATCTCAATGCCCCATTTGCCTGTACACATGATGTGTCTGAGGACGTATCGTACCGTACGGTAAACAAAACAGCTCCATTAGGAAGTGTGATTGCGGTACGAGTACTCAAGCGATACCGTATATAATCCGTGGAAGACATCAACAGGTTTTAGAATCTCCTTTCACCATACACTCACCATGATCAACTCCCCCCAACCAACGCTGCAACAACAACCGACATTCTACTGCTACAAATGTAAAGCCATGCTAGAGGGTGGACTAGAAGTCCTGGCCCACAAAGCTGACTGCGACGGAACCGTGACTATCTGGGACGCCCAACGTCCAGGTGTTGATGGTCGTCCTCATTATTGAAGGAGGAGAATACGAGGTTTTCAGAAGGACGAATTCTGAGACGACTGGAAGGCGACTTGAGACGACTTGAGACGAATTCTGAGGCGACTTTTGAGGTCACTTCTGAGGTCACTTCTGATGTCACTTCTGAGGTCACTTCTGATGTCACTTCTGAGTCTGCTTTAAGAGACTACTGTACTCACGTGTCCTGCAGCTACTTGTAATTGATATTGTTCTTGTACTTGAATGTAAACTGTGACACAATTCCACACGTTGGACTACCAAGTTCAAGAGTGAAAATCCGTGTGTACAGAGTCGAATGATTTACTTTCCATACTCATAGTGATAGTTTCCGTTACTACAGTATATAGCTCATTAATCATTTGCTGACTTGTATGCTTGGCTGTACTCACTTCATATCGTACCTGCAGTCAGATGAGCATGTCCAGAATGGTTACGCCAGCCCCAATTTGATAGACTGACGTAATGCTACTGTACAGTATCGTACTGTACGATACTGCTCCTCCATTGTTTTCCTGGTTAAACGTTTAGTTGGAATAGTGGCAACATTCCGCGCACAATCGCAAATGAAAAAGAATCCAAAAGCCGCAGTGAGTAAGCTGTAGTTGAGTTTACTTGGATACTGATGTGCTCCATACTGAGGTAAACTATCACACCACTCGAATCATCAGGGTCGATATAGAATGTACCATTCGAATAAGCAGAAGACGATGAGTCTAACAATATGCTTTTATCCACAAAATTCCCACATCAGACTCCACCAAACACCCAATACTCCACTCTAGATAATACCCGACGCATCACCATGAGGCCAACTGACGTGTATACAATGAGGCAAACTGGTGACATACTGAGACACACAAACGTCAACTGCGAATTCTGTACGATGCTTTATATATATCAAAGACACTGTCAATGCTCACCCACCAATAATGTGGTCAACCGAACAGGACCGTCTGGTGTCCAACTACGTCGATCTAAACAGAGACCAGTCCCCCCATGCAACTGCTGTGGCTCTTCAGGCCATCATGGACGACTTTTCCTACGACGAAATCCTGGTCTACGTTTGCATCTACAGAGCCAACAATGGCCAGACCGTACAGGAGAATTGTAGTGAGGAGGAGGAGGAGGAGGAGGATGAGTTTATGTTTTTGCTTACGTGAAATACACGAATTACTAAAGTACCACCAATACACCACCACAATACAATCACCCCATCACGATACTACCACATCCACCACCACTACAACCACCACAACCATTACTATAATACAATAAATTACATGTTAGCATTTTGCCTTCCTTCCAGCCCCAAATTCGTCTCGTGAGAAGCGTATCAATCACAGCTGCAGCACATACATGTGATAAGTCAGCCGTTATAGCCGTCTCATCACGCTCGCAACAGCACGCTCACAACAGCTGCGCTATTGTTCGCTACGCTATCGCTCGCTACGGCCACTGAGGCCTCAACGCCTGCAACTTCATCCGCACCCTCAACGGGAACTTGGCAATCGCCTTGTCAATCTGCTCCGACTCGGCCTCCACACACGCCGCCGTGGCAGCAGCAGCCTCGGCGTCCTCCTCCCAGTCAATGTCCACCTTGAGGGGAGCCACCGACATGACTGCATCAAACAGCAGCGGGAAGTTGGTGGATATCACCTCCAGCACATCACTGCATGACACCCAGAAGCAGTTCATGCCCAGAAACTTGCGCCGCTCGTCCTGCCGCTCCTGACCCACCAGATCCAAATCGTCGCCAGGACCAGGAGGTCGACACAACAAAGGCGTCAGAGTGCTCCAAAGACGCTCCTTTTCGGTGGTGGAAACAATCCGACGAGCCACCCGAGGATACGAGCCGCAAAAGTTCTTGACGCCAAGAAGCAGAGACAGCTGAATGTCGAGAAAACACGACTGCCGCACAAACAAGGGAAGGAACGCGAAAATCTGGTCCACCTGTCGAGGCTCGTAGGTGGCCTCCCGTAGACCGTAGGGCAGCGCCTTTCGACTGTCGATATCCAGCTGGATCCGACGCTGCCGTTCCCGCTCCTTCTCACGCTCCACCTCCTCGGCCTCGCGCTTCTCACGCTCCTTGGCAGCCAGCAGCTCCTGCTCGGCCTTGAGCTCCTGTTCGCGCCGTCGCATCTCGTTTCGACGCCGCTCGTCCTCCTCGATGCCCTTGAGAATCGCTCTCTGGCGCTCGAGACGCTTGCGTTCCTTTTCACGTTCGATTTCTCGCCGGTCGAGCGACTCCTTGGACTTTTGACGGTCCAGCTCTTTGGGTCGTTTGATGAGGGGAGATTTGCGGCTGTCTGGAGAGGTGGCAGCAGAGGCAGTGGTAGAGGCAGACGGAGATTCTTTTGAGGAGTCCTTGTTATCCTTGGCAACGGTAGCTTCCTTGGCAACGGTAGCTTCTTTGTTAGAATCCTTGGCAACAGCCTCCTTGGCAACGGCTTCCTTGGCAACAGCCTCCTTCTCCTTGGCCTGCTGCTCATCTGCCAGCTTCTCAGCCTTGAGTCTCTCCTTCTCCTTCTCCTTCTCCTTGCGCTGCTCTTCCTCCTCTCTCTCCTTTTCCACCCGTTTCTGCTCCACCCGCTCCTGCTCCACCCGCTCTTGCTCCAGCCGCTCTTGCTCCTCCTTTTCCTTGCGCTCTTTTTCAGCTTTTTCAGCCCTCTCGCGCTTCTCGCGCTTCTCACGCTTCTCTCTCTCCTCCCTCTCAACCCTCTCTCTCTCCTCCCTCTCCTTCTCCTCCCGCTCCTTCTTTTCCCGCTCCTTTCTCTCCCTCTTCTCCCGCTCCACCCGCTCCACCCGCTCCCGCTCCTTCCTCAGCCGCTCCTCCTCCAGCCGCTTCTTTTCCTCCAATTTACGCCGCTCCTCCTCGAGCTTGCGCTTCTCCTCCTCCAGCTGCTCCTGCTGCTGCTGCTTCTTGCGCCGGATCCGCTCCTGGCGCTCCAGCCGCGCAGCCTCCTCCTTCTCGCGCGCCACCCGCTGCTGCTCCTCCTTCTCCTTCTGCTTGGAGCCAAACAGCTTGTCAAACACAGACTGCGGCTTGTTGGCAGCAGACCCCGACGCCGAAGAAACAGACCGCTTCTTCACCTTGACCTCGTCCCGGCTCTTGCGACGCTCCCCTTCTTCTTTGCCTAGCTTGCGTTTCTTGACCAGCAACTTGTCGGAAATGGACGAAATGCTGGGTGTGCGCTCGTGCTTGACAGAGCCCTTGTTCTCATCGGCCTGAGAAGACGTGCGAGACATGGGAGTGGAGACGGGAGACATCTGGGAGGGCGACGCCACGCGAGGGGGGGAAGTCACGTGATGAGGAGACGACGACGACATGTTGGCGTGGGTGTCAACGCCACCAGACTCTTTCTTGGTATGACCTTCCACCCCAGACTCCTTTTTGACCACGTGTTTGCGTTCTCGTTCACGTTCTCGTTCGCGTTCGCGTTCCCGGTCTCGAATGTCTGTGGTGGAGTTGTGTCTTTCCGAGGTGGAGTTGTGTCGTTCCGAAGTGGAGTTGGTTCGTTCTCGTTTTTCCCGTTTTTCCACTTTCTCCAACTTTTCGGCCTTTTCAAGTTTGTCACCCTTCTCAGGTTTGTCAGGTTTCTCACCCTTAACCCTCTCCCGATCTCTCTCCCTCTCTCTTTCACGCTCCCGTTCCCGCTCAATCCTGCGTTTTTCCATCTTCTCCAGCCGGATTTTCTCACGGTCGACTTTTTCCTTGGTCTCAGTCTTGTCGACCTTCTCCTTCTCGACCTTAACCGACTTCTCCTTCCCTCCACTGCCACTACCTCTGCTGGTCCAGTCCTCCAACAGGGTAACCTCCTCCTCATACCCACTCAGCTCCTTGACGACCTGCAGAGCGGTTTTGCCCTGCGAGTTCTTGCGCAGAGGGTTGGCGCCCGAGTCGAGCAGCAGCTTCAGAGTCGACACGTGACCCCGACCCACCGTTCGCAACAGCGCCGTCTCGCCGTCCTCCCCAGGCTCGTCACACTCGCATCCAAACGCCAGCAACAGCCCCACCACGTCCGTGTGGCCATGCCGGGCTGCCAGACACAAGGACTGGGTGTCTGGCTTCCATCCTCCCTCCAGCGACGAGCCTATGAACTCGATATCGCCATCTGCGGCCTTTTGGTAGATCTGCTCGCGGCCGTTTTTCGACGTGAGATCCAGCCACAGCAGATCGTTGCGCATGGCCTGAGCCCGTACTCCTCGCCTTCGGCTGGACCCTGTATCGCTTCCAGCGCCGCCTCCTCCATCTCCTCCTCCAGTTCCATGATTGTAGATTTTGTGTAGTTCCGGGTCCGGGAACGCGTCGGGGTCGTCCTCACGTGACTCTGGGGGCCGCGGTCGGTTGCGAAAGCTGTGAAGCGCCTCCTGGATCAGAGACCGGATTTTCGTCGAGTGCGGCATCTCCTCGTCCACCGAGTCCATGGCAGACTTGCCCAGGGCGTTGATGATGCGTGGATCGGCGCCGCGGTCCAGCAGCAGCTTCACGACTTCCACGTGGTCGTTGGCAGCAGCATCAATCAACGGGGTATCGAGGTCGGTGGGGCCAGACCGAATGTCCACTATGGCCTTGTGGTCTAGTAGCAGCTTGACGATCTCCACGTGTCCCTTTAGAGCGGCCTCGTGAAGCGCCGTGTTGCCGGCGTAGTCTCTGTCGTTGACATCTGCGCCGTCCCGGACCAGCTGGTACGCCTCCTCGTACTTGCCCTTGTCGCACATTCTCTGTAGCTTCATTCTGCCGTTAGCGTCGCGTTTTTTGCGCGAGCCGGACCCGACACGTGGCATCGGCGTGGCACTGCGGCTCATATCGGACGAGTTTTTGCGCTTGGGCTCTTTGCGTAACACCTGCGAAGAGTGGTTGTTGTGAACAGACGGACCTCCCTCGTCGGAAGAGTAGTCGTCATCGTCGTCAATACGCCGTTTGAGCCGCTTGAGCCGGCTGCCCAGCTTGTAGGGCGACGGCGCTACCTCCGTTTCGGCCTCGGAGACGTCGCTATAGTCGCGCATGGTGGTATCAGAAAAGTGGTGATGTATGTGTAGGTTGAAGGTGCAACAGATAGAGTAGTGGTGAATTAAAATAGAGTTTCATGTGTATGATTATGTAAGCGAGCCTGGTGAGGGTGTGCATTCCTGCAAATGTGGTGCTGTTTTGAGATACTTCGAAAGGAGATGGAGTTTCGTTTGTATGGTATTATTCGGTCAGAATTTCTGACTTAGTTTAATCCTTTTTGGTAGATTCAAATTGAGCTATTATTCAGGGAGCTGAAGTGGCTGTTAGCGGTTGCAATGCAGGGTTAGAAGAGGAAGTGATTTTCACAATGTTAGAGAAGTGATGGAGACTTGTTTGTATGATAACATTTGAGCATCTGGGGTCAATAAGTCGGTTTCCGTTTACTTCACGCCAATCGATAGTATCTTCAACGAATTGGAGTGTTCTGTTGAGCGTTTGTCACTCTGATCTCCACAATTAGTTAGAAATAGGTTGATTTACTTGAGAATTTAGTTGGAGCTTCTCTAGAACAGTTTCAGTACGAATACCAGCCAAGAGCTGGAAGTCACTTTGTCTCTTTTTCAGTCCAACATCGCACCCCCAGCTCGGATACACAACTCCGACATGCCGGGCAGGAATGTGAGATGTGCCTGACTCGTGTGCATGACAGCTGTAAACACGGTGAAGATTACGGGGCGAGGTGGAATGAGCAGTTGTGGCTATTTTTGAGAGCTGACACTTGGAGTGTGCTACGCGCTTTGTCCTGAGTCATGTGTAAAAATCCGAGTCGTTTTCCGCCCACTATGGGTCTTTCAGAGTGCCTCTATCTTCACACTGTACGCGTAACCGTGACGTGCATGAGACGCGAGGGAGGCAGGATGTGGTACTTGTACTGTAGCTGATAAAGAGGAACATGTGGTTGAAATCGAATCAGCTGAATTTGTGGAAGTAGGCGAAGCCACATCATTCCTCTGTTGTCAAGATATTGTGGTGTTCACATGTATATATTTCACTGTGCTGGAACTTGCCATAGCCTTTAATCTAGCTCAACATCCCAAGTTGATCTCATCTACAGTGTACACACAACCAGAGCGTGATGATACCAATAATCCCCCTGTTAACGCTGATCGCATTGGTCAAAGCCGAAGTACTATATTTGGACAACGAGACGCCACTCGTATGTGCAAATATATACGCTGGAGGGGACTGGGGAGGACCTGCTAAGGACACGTATATCCAATTCTCATACCAAGAGCTGGAGACTCCCGGAGCGATGTCACTGGCGATTTTCGAGTGGAGAGATTATGACAAGATTGGGGGAGTTTGCGACGAAGCTGCCATTGACAGCAAGCAATGTGAAGAGCACGATTACGGAAGACACATGGTCAAGCCAGAGGAGACGGAAAACCTGTACTCCAGAGTGTTCTCTTACCCTATCAATCTCCAAGGCATTCAACAGTCGCGATACACAGTGTTCAAGTCTGGTCAGTATTGTGCCATGGTTCATCCTCTGATTCCCAATGAGGATTTCCGGGCGAAAATATCAATCAAAAGCGCTTACGGGTTTCTGGGAGGAGGAGAAGTGGGGCTGTTGTTGCTCAGTCGAGTCTCGGTCTTCTACCATTTGTTGACCTTCTCGATCTGGTACTACGCGTACAGAAAGAATGTGAAACACGCTGCAGCAGTCCAGACCTATATCACCAAGGCTATGGGTCTACTGGTGCTCAAGTCTGTGTTTGTGTGTGTCAATCTGTCTCTAGCCAATCGAAGCGAAGTGGCCCCTGCGACGTTTGCCCAGATAACTTCGATAGTCAAGGCTGTGGCCGACTCGCTGTTTCTCTCGCTTCTGATTGTAATGTCTCTAGGCTACGGAACCATCATTCAGTCGAAATCTCTCAAGTTCTACTTTGTCTCATGGGCAGTGAAGGGAGCCTGGTTCTGTGTGGCCTACTTTCTGCTCAAGCCTCTCGATCTGCCCATAGACATGTCTGACTTTGCTCCACAGGCGCTCAAAATCACCTTCTACATTCCCATCATGCTGGGTCTGGTTTTCACCACCCATTTTTTGAAGAAGAGCAACCGACCAGCACTGGCTAGAAGAAGCGCTATGCTGACTTTGGCTCTCTTGGCCCTGGGAATCATCTATGCCGGTCTGTATCTGACCTTCAAAACACACGTGGAACAAAACTGGACTCTGTGGGAGTACCAGTGGTATCTTCCTGCCTGTGGAGAACTGGCAGCCGAGATCATCTACCACTTGTGTTTCTTCCTTTTCTGGTTTCCTGGGCCAGTACAGCCTGCAAAAGAGGTTGATAAGGAGATGTAGCATGGGAGCTACAGACACGAACGAAATCAAAGTACCAGTATAAAGTACAAGTAGAGAGTAAGTACATACGGTACGAGTAGCGCTATGATCTTAAGTCGAGCAGACGGAAAACACTGTAGCTACACGACCCACCGGTAGTATTACACTGTACCATGTTTCTACAGCTTGGCAATCAGGTTTGACGAGAAGGATAACACTGCAACTGTGTCTGCCCTGTCTAAATGTGTTTCATATCATGATCTATGCATTAGTAATAAATAGTTGGTTGTTGTGTCGTTAGCTGTGGCTATTGGTTGTGTTGTGGTTGTGTTGTTACAGTAGGTGTCGTTTCTCGCCTGGTTTATCGCCGTTTGTCAGTCGCGTGTCTCCTCAATCCAGAGTCATCAACAGAACCAACATGACGATATAACTGGCCAGACTAAACGCGGCAAACCAAATCACAGCATTTCCACTGGTGATGAATACCCGGTTACCGAGCGTCTCCTCGTACATCATGTGATCTGTGATCCGTTTGCGACGCAGAGCAACAATCAAGAGGAGAATCCCGCAGGCCGTGAAGGTGGTGCCTACAGGCATGAACTTGACGCTGAACACCTTGAGCACCAGCAGAGCAAACCCCAGCTGGCCCATTGCGGAGCGGTAATACGCGCCCTCAAACGTCCGCTGCATTGCCCGCACGTCCAGCTTTTCATCTTTGTTGAGCTCCGGGAACGGAGTGGCATCAATCGCGTAGAACCGTCTGACTTTAGCCATGGTGAGTGGGTGGGTGTGGTGTTGACCTGGTGAGTTGTGATGGTGAGTTGTGAATGACAGAGTTGGTGATGACGTCGATTACGTGATTACGTGATGACTGTGAGTGTTGACGGTGAGTAGCAGCCTGTTGCTACCTATATTAATAGGTTGATAACATGTTGCTATAGCTACCTGTGGGCAGGAGTGGGCTTAGCTTGGTACACTTGTACTTGTACTTGCAATTAGCACGGATACAGCAACGCTGTGACCTTACGTTATACGACCCTGGCAACGAGAGTAAAAGCACTTGCATCAGTTCGAGTACAGACTGGGTAGTCATTGTGCGAGATGTAGTCGGTGATTTAGGCGATAATTGGCCTATCCACATGGTGTACTCAACCAACCTCATCTCAGTCTAATTATAACCCCGGCCAATATTTTGATTTGGACCTGTCTCACCTAAACCACACCTCCTCTCTCCGTTGCAGCTAAGGTGCACCTCTCTCATAACACCATTGACTGTAGGGTAACTAGATCAGGCGAACGAGTGAACTGATCGAACTGGTTGAACGCTGAGGATAGATGTAGATTCCAGTTTCTGGTAATGTCACTGATGTTGTCGCGTGATATGGACGATATCGCACAAACACGTGACCAAATCGGTTGCGATATCCACCCCTGCTTTTCACTGTCGTCTCTATAGTGACCCTATTTTGAGTGTCTAAGCCTGAGACAGAATAACACTCTCAAGTTAGCTCGTGGAAGCTGGAAAATCGATAGAAAGAACTCCTAGCGACACAAACACTGTCGTAGAGCTAACCAGCGCTTTCTAAATATCCACACCTACATTAGATCACTCACAATACTGTCCTCTCCATGGCAAGCATCCACAGGCAGTCTCAACCTGTGAGGTTATTTGAGTGTATCTGGATGGACTAACTGAGAGTGCCTGAATCTATCTGAGAAGGAAAGAGCTTGAAAACGAAACTTGAACGATCCATTTAAACACTCAAAACATCACAATTGGCCTCTTAGCTCTTTCTCAGCTTGTCTCTTGACTGTTTGTACAGCCCGCCTTTTTCACTTGCTAGGTTGGTATCTCCCATCTCCCAACTCTCCCAACTGCGTGAACTGTATGTGTGTATGAATGGGGAGAAACATTACGTGTTTACTAGGGGGCAGGTCATTTGATTGGGGGTTATGGGGGTTGTAGACCCAAGGAAAGGTGATAAATCTGTTAATACCAGTCATATAAGTCACGTGACTGTTTCTCCCGTCCCCAAATAACCCCAATCGCCCACTACAACGTCCCCCAAATCAGGGCCAGGGTTGCGACAAACCCTCGACACACTGCACGTTAAACGCTGCGAAGGTGTGACCATCAATCACCACACACAACTTCACTTGACAACACCACACAGCACACACACAACACACAGCCATCAACGTGAGTATGATTGAGGTGGAGGTTTGGTGATACAAAATTGGATCAGTGCGACGGAACACGAACAAAAAATAAGTCGTCGTCCACTCGTGACCTACGGCCACTCGTTACAGCCCATACTAACCCAGATGGAACAAGAAAACATTGACATTCCTGACGAGCTGTACCCCCTGGCTCTGCTCATGGACGAGCTCAAACACGACGAGTTCTCGCTGCGAATCTCGGCCATGAAAAAACTGCAGCTCATCGCCGCAGCCCTACGACAAGAGCGATGCCGAGACGAGCTCATCCCCTTCCTGGAAGACGTGACCCAGGAGGACGAGGACGAGGTGCTGACCGTGCTGGCCGAGGAGCTCGCCAACCTGGTGCCCTACATCGGAGGCCCCGAGTACTCGCACCTGCTGATCCCCTCTCTGGAGACTCTGTCCTGCATGGAGGAGCCCGTGGTGCGAGACAAGGCGGTGGAGTCGATCAACCGAATCTGCGAGGGGCTGCCGTCACGTGACCACGTCGCCCAGACCATCCTCCCTCTGGTCCGACGTCTTTCTTCCGCAGAGTGGTTCTCTTCAAAGGTCTCTGCCACCGGTCTCTATGCTGCCGCCATTCGACACTGTCCCACCGAGGCCGTTCCCGAGCTGCTCAAGCAGTACGGAGAGCTCACACGAGACGACACTCCCATGGTTCGTCGAGCCGCAGCCACCCACCTGCCTGCTGTGATCGAGGCTCTCCCCGTGGAGGCCGATTCTGCCCAGGCCGACGACGAAATCTACTCCATGTTCAAGGCCCAGGTTGGCGACGACCAGGACAGTGTGCGTCTCCTGTCGGTCAACGTGCTGATCGCCAAGGCCGAAAAGCTCAAGCGACAGGGCAACACTCAGCACACGTCGTCGCTGATCGAGTTTGCACTGGCGCTGCTGCACGACCCCTCGTGGCGAGTGCGGTACATGTGTGCCGACCGGTTCGAGAAGCTGGCCGAGTCGCTGACCTCCGTGGTGCCCGAGGAGGGCGTGGAGAAGAAGGAGGAGGACGAGATGGAGCGGGCGTTTGTGCCCGAGTTCGTCAAGTTCATGCAGGACGGCGAGGCCGAGGTTCGAACCGCGGTGGCCAAGCAGGTTCCTGGCTTCTGCCGACTCGTCACCCCCGCAAACCTCGACAAGATCGTCGCCAACGTCGAGGAGCTGTCCCAGGACTCTTCTCAGCACGTGCGGGCTGCTCTGGGCTCCGAGATCTCCGCCCTGGCACCATTGCTCGGCAAGGAGAAGACCATCGAGACTCTGCTCCCCACATTTCTGCAGATGCTCAAGGACGACTTCCCCGACGTGCGGCTCAACATCATTTCCAAGCTCCATCTTGTCAACAAGGTGATTGGCATCGATCTGCTGAGCCAGAGCCTGCTCCCCGCAGTCTCCGATCTCGCCCAGGACAAGCAGTGGCGAGTCCGTCTGGCCATCATCGAGTACATCCCCCTGCTGGCGACTCAGCTGGGCGTGTCCTTCTTCGATAAGGAGCTGGGCCCCCTGTGCATGACGTGGCTGTGGGACAGCGTGTACTCGATCCGAGAGGCCGCGACCCAGAACCTCAAGAAGCTGACCAAGGTGTTTGGCGTGGACTGGGCCAAGGACGAGATTCTGCCCCACATCATCGTCGTGGCGGCCGACTCCAACTACCTGTACCGGCTGACGGCTCTGTGTGCCGTGACCACCCTGATCCCCGTGGTGGACGAGTCGATGATCAAGACGTCCATTCTGCCGTTCATTGCGGAGCTCATCAACGACCCCATCCCCAACATCCGCTTCAACGTGGCCAAGACGTACACGGAGCTGGTGCGGGCTCTGTACGAGGAGAAGATCAGCTCGCCCGAGGTGATTGAGGAGGTTTGCACGTCGACCGTGATTCCCCACCTGGAGCGGCTTTCCACCGACCAGGACGTGGATGTGCGATACTTTTCCACCAAGGCTCTGGAGGACATTGCCGAGATTAAGAAGGCTCACGCATAGGAAACGGGCATGTTGGATGGAGGATTGAGTGGATTACATGATTAGATGAATAGGTTAATGAAGTATAAACGGTAGCGAGAGGCCGAAGGTCTCGAGCGGACAACAACCTATTGGTTGTACGTAGACACATACACCTGTTCCTTTTCGCAGGCGACTCTCTATTGTATAGGGATCTTGCTGCTACTTATCGCTTTCCAAGTGTGGTACCGGTACAAGTAGTGAGATCATCGTCAGTACAGTAAGGTCTCTTCAGTTGTGCAGGCTATGACGAAGGTATATCGCCCGGTAGAGGAGCTACGGACAATCTGAAAGCGGCAATCGATTCGGGCTGTCTCGTTTATTCTATTGAGCTTTGTCTTCTATCAGGTATTTCCATCGACTACCGTACTGTGGAATGCTCATGTTAACCTCGGTAGAGTATCGCGAGTGTGAGTGTAGGTGGAAACGGATATGCCTGCGATTGATTACTAAGCTCGATCACTACCACACGCACCATGGGACACCCGCATAAACGGATCTGGAAAGTATCTCCAGAAAACGTCTTTGCAGTTTGTTTTGTTGTTTACGCACGCGGCTCGTATTGCATTGTGAGGGTCAAGTGTCCTGTTTTTAGGGGGCCAGCGTTTCGGCTAAATGTTTCTGTTTCAGCGAGAAACATGAGACGGTGGAAAACTGAGACGGGAAAAAATGAGACAGTCCGAGAACAGTTGAACAAGTCGGTTGCTGTGCAGCGACCTGGTCACAAGACGTTTTCTGCCACGCTCATTTTTTATTTTTTCATATTCACGGTTGGGACCGATGGTGACATGTGAGCGTAGCATGACTCTGGACATGTGAATAGCACACATGACTGACCATGTGAAGAGTGAAGAATCGCAAAAAGGAGCCTCGCACAAACCGATCTTTGCACAAATCGATCTTTGCACCAACCGAGCTTTACAAACGCCACCGTTCGCCCCACTTTTGCCCCCCGAATTTGCCTCCACTTTTTGCCTCTTCCACGCAGCTACTATCTCCACTCGGAATAATGCTCTACGCAATACACGCGTTGTGCATTGTGCAGGTGTTCGTTTTCTTGTTTGAGAAGGTGTCAGCAGGTGCCGTGCCTAATTATAGACATGTACGAGTAGCAGTATGTAGCAGTATACGAGGAACGGCATCCACAAACACAGTCATTGTGCATACACAGCCTCGGGTAGGTCTTTTGTGTTGTCGTTTTGAAGTAATCAAGTCAGTGTATCGTGTCACGGCATGCGCCATCCCGATATTATGCCAGCTTGAGACCCTCTTGAGACACGTCAGCGAGACCCGCAGCGAGACATGGGTGCGACATGTAACAGATGTCATCCATCTCCATCTGACATGTCTCATGTAGACGTGATGGCAGGTGCGATTAAGACCCATAGCACGATTACAAGTACGAGTATCCAGAATAGCTGACTATCGTGCTACTGTACGTATAGCTATTCAACTTCTGCTGTAGTTGTCGTCTATACAGCATGGCTGTCTACGGGTAATAATACAATGCTGACGAAATACAAGCACACCAATAATTAACCACCCAAATCAATCACCGACAACCTGTAACAAACTGTCTGTGAATAATTATTTTCAGAATAGGGGCAAAATATCGACTGACATGAGCCTCACCAGACAGCCTTTCATTCCACGACTCCGCAGTATTATGCTTACCCCAGACATACCCGATTTGTACACTTCAATACAAGTAGATCAAAATAGATTGAATAAATTAGAATAAATTAAGCAGGTGCTTGGGTCTGCTGCCTATCACCACAGTTGAAAATCAATATGTATTGAAATGAAATCTGCAAGCAAGATGCAATAGAATAAATATATGGCGGGTCGAGAAAGAGTCTCAACGTCCACCGGTCGTCATCCAGTGACTAAAACTAAAAATACGAGTCGACTTGAGTCGGCTCCAGACCAGTCACAGATCTGGCCCGTCTGTTAGTGTCCGTACGCTCAGAGCTCGGCTTTGCGTTAGGGCTTCCATCGCCTGAGCGACTGCTGAAACGGAGTCTTCGCTATCGCTCAGACTCCTAATCCTCATCACTCTCCAACACATCCTTCTCCCCCAGCAAATGCTTATGCCAGTCCATCAACTGAAAAATCAACGTCATGTTCGGCCCAATCTCCGGCGACCGGTACTTGACCCAGTCGTACGCCGCATTCAGATCCAGCTGCTGCTTCTTCATAATGTATGCAATGAGCAGCGACGCCGAACGCGACACTCCGCACTGGCAGTGGACCAGCACCCGTTTTCCAGCGGCGCTTCGGTCGTCAATCAGCTGGGTCAGATACGGCAGGTCCGGGAGGAACTTGGAGTTGTGTCCCCAGGGCACGTAGACGTACTCCGGGTTGGGCTGTCCGTCTGAGGCGTACGGCTCTTCCAGGAACGGGTTGTCAATCTCCTTGGCCACGTTGATGACCACGTCAAAGGTCCGGGCCAGCTCGACCGAGGGCTCCGAGTACAGATAGACGTTGGCCGGGTAGATGAGCAGGGGACCGTCGGGGTATGCGTTTTCGTGGTGTACCGATGGGGTCATGAGCTGTTCGTCGGAAAACAGCAGATGGTGTTGTTTGCTGTTGCTGGAGTTGGGCACGAGGGCGTCGTCGTAGTTGGGCGGTGGCGTGGTGTGGGTGGTGTTGTCTGAGTTGGGGTCCGATTCGGAGTCCGACAGAGACAGTTGCGAGGCTGCCGAGTTGGCCGAGTGTTGCGACTGAGATGTGGGGGTGCCCAGAGGAGGAGGCAGAGTGCAGCTGTTTGAGGAGGAGGTTGAGCACGTGGCCAGAGGGATGCTGATGCTCAGCTGAGACGTTCGTCGCTGCATAGCAAACGGCGGGGGTTCCATGGCGAACGGTGGGGCTGCAGACACCGAACAAGATGTGGGGGCTGTTTGGGGCGAGGGAGAAAGCCGTTTTGGGGATGTGCGGGAGTGGTAGTTTTTGTGTTCGCTGCGGTAGTCGCTGTCGTAGGCCGCATCTTCGGGCTCGGCGTCCACGTGGGATCGTTTGACCGAGCCCTTCCTCGACAGTCCCAGAGAGAAGGTGGCCGCCAGAGGAGAGCCATGTGTAGCTCGCAGGGGCGTCGAGCTTGCCGCTGGCAACACAAACGGCAGGGGAGCCGATATCGAGGGCTCTATCGATGTGAGAGGTGCCGGAGAGGACGTCGACATGTTGTTGTTAGCGTTACTGCCCTGGGGGACCATCAACGACAGGTTTTTGGTGTTGGAGTTTTTGCCCTTGGGCGGTCGGAACGGCAAGTGGCGCGGTGGGGCCGGCAACGAGTCCATGATCGAGGAGGATGACGAGTCGGCACTACCTGTCGAATGTTGTGGTTGTGGTTGTGGTTGTTGTGGTTGTTGTGGTTGTTGCGGTTGTTGTTGCTGGAGCTGATGCTGGAGCTGTTGTTGCTGCTGAAGCTGTTGTTGCTGGAGATGTGCGTGGTGGTTGGAGGGCACGTGTGAACCCGCCATATCGGCCACCGAGCAGTTCATGGGTATCTTGCCAAAGGGTGGATGGAGGGCTTGGTCTAAGGAGTGTCGCTTGGAGGGCTGGTTGGGGAGCTGCTTTGTTTAGTTCGGGGCGTCAGCAGAGGAGGATGTCGAGAGCCAAACCGGTTGTTGTGTGTAACCGGCGTCGAGGGTCGTGTTACGTGTGTTACGTAGATGTGAGTGTGAGTGTGAGAGTGTGTGTGTGTGGGTTTCGGTATGATGTGGTGAGGCCAATGTATTCAATATACATGTATGTACAAAGGGAGTCTATTCGGGCTTTTTGGCAAAGTTAGTGTGCACCTTGTTTTTAAGCTCCGTCTGAGGCTGGCACTCTGATCTATTTTTGTGTACTCTGGGTACATGTGGGAGGTAGCGTCAAACGCTATTGTGCAGTCGGAGCAGAGGGAACAGAGGGAGCAGAGCGTGCACACTGTAGGGGCTGTAGAACGGGCATCTATAAATAATCCCAAAGGTAGGGCTGTGGATATGTAGGGTAGTATGGGAGCAAGGGCGGGGGTGGCAATCGGGGCTGTAGCCAGTTGTCACGTGATTGACTGAGTTTTTCACACCTCTTTAATATCCACCAATCTGATACCCTCTCCCACTCTGCTCCCTCCTCTTTACCTTTCTTTACCCCTTCCCTTTGTCGCTGTCCCTTTTCCGACCCTCCAAAGTCCACTCTCCAAAGCGAACAAAAGTAAGCATGTTGCTGGGGCAATAGATAATGCGCTGTACAGGTGGGCGTCTCTCTATACTGTTATCTAATCACGTGAGGACGTGAAGACGTGAAGACTCGTGGCTGGTAATCTTCCCCCCTCCAGCTCATTCCACGATAGTCGCATCTGAAGCACCCTTGTTTCCACCCGTGTTTCACCGTGAGACGTGTGCAAAAATTAAATGCAGCGTTTCACGCACTAACCACTAACCGACGCCAGAGCCACAGGTGAAACCGGCGCTTTTAGATTTGCCAGGCCTGCACGCTTTTTCGTTGTTGGTTTCATCCTCACAGATGTGGATACACCCAATTATGACGTATACGAGGAGAGTACGATAATGGAAAAAATACACGACAAGTGAACAATAGAGATGGCAATGCCGCCGTTTGACGGAGCCGTCTGTTCAAAAGCCGTTGCTGTCGAGCCTTAGAAAGTGCCACGCAGTCAATTGAGCCCAGTCAAATAAACCCTGGCCAAGAGGATAATGAAACTGTACTTGTATGTATGTGTGTCTGTATCGTATGTACTTTCTTTGGATAGAGAAATGTATCCGAGGAGATTCCGGGGAGTGAGTGACGAAGATCGATCCAGCTGTTTTTGCAAGACGACGTTTCACACGAAAAAAAGAAACGCTAGCTGATAATATCCGCCTTGTTGGCGTCTTTTTATTACAAATAATATCCGCTCGATAATATGTTGGGGTAGAGCGCATCGTCAGGACTAAGATACTTGTAGGTGCCAGGTTCACGACATTCCAGATCAAGGTACCCGATCACGTGACTGGTTTGTCTGGCCCCCAAAGAAGAGCTCGGCTCGCTCGATATGGACACGTCTCCATCATTCCAAACTGAAACCATGTGTGGAAAAGGGTGTACGTGATCGGCGATATGCGTTAAGGGTGGTCATTGTCGCGATGCACCTGTCTAACTAAATGGGAAGTGTACGCGAAGGGATTGGGAGATGGTCTCAGGAACTTGGCGAGCAGACGTGTTAGAGATATGGGGAAAGTTGCAATCGAATCAGCAGGATCAGCTTAGTTGATTTATCTACTTTAAAACAATTCTTAACCACCAAAAACCAGATTTAACTCCACCCCCCTCCCAGGTCCTCCCAGGATCTACAACCCCGTCTCACATCCACATCTCATCTGTCCATATCTCATCTTGCAGCCACCTCTTTGTCGAGAGACCGCCAATGAAAGGCAAAAGTGTGCGACCCAAAGTGAATCTGTACCGGCCGACCATCCCCATGTATGGCTGCAACAAATGAACACGAGTACGCGTACGGCGTACGATTTAGGATAGGTACAGTTCCTGGACCGTGCAGCATGAGCAGGGGTGGCCGGTGATCTTCACAGACCGTGAATGTAGGCTGCTTACACTTTTTGCCAGCCAACCATGGTTGCTCTGTTGCTCTTGTGATAATTATTCCGCCGGCCAAATACTCGCACAGCTTGTACTTCGGATTCACTCTTCCACCCTCTCAGACATACGTGAGACACTAGACACTGGCTTGCTACTAAAACACGAGAGACTTGACAGAAGTCGTGCGGGCATGCCCAACATGCTCAATTGCTGCTGTTCCACTCTTAGCGGATACGACACGGTTGCATTTCCGTGGACAACCTGCATTTGGTGAGACAGTGGAAGTACCAGTAGAGCTGAGGCCCCTTCCGAGCCACAAGACTCATTTGGCTCGGACTCTTGTGTCAAGACTACGAGTAGGTCAACACTACAGTAGTGCGAGCTATCAGCCTTAGGAGATCCGCTTAGCGACTAAAGGTATACCATCAGATGACCCTGTCATAGAAAACAAGATACCACCTGGCTAAGACATGACCTCAGGCGGCTTCAGAAATGCAACTCCAAAGTCTTGGTCTACCACGGAAAGCAAGCAAGGCTGCTAAAGACCCGAATACGAGCGCAATTGGAGCGCCCTTTGAGCTCAAACAAAAGCCAAGACAACCTAGACAAAAGAGCCGTAGCTTGGCTTGGCTTAGGACTTCCTTAAGACAACGGACGGGTCTACGTTTCAGGTTCAACTTAGGTGTGACATTAGCATGGGGTATTTATTAAGCAGTGCGGTCCAGGCAGTGTGTTTTTGTACCAAATTAACCAACGGGATCAAGGCAGTGGTCTGGACATGTTATGAGACGGGGTGTAGATAATTGGCCTTTCAATAAGTCAAATCTGTATCATCAATGGTGAGATGGTAATTCCAGATCAATTGAGCAGTCAAGTTATATGGAGAGTGAAAAAGATCATATGTATTGTCGTGTGTCAATGATCCTGGAGTTGCTCTATTACTACGACAGATAGATTGTTCGGGTTCCGAGGCATCACGAATATCACGACCAACGCCCCCACAACAGTCCTAGAGAAAAACAAAGAGTACCAATCGATTCCTCAGAGCCACTTTACTCTACTAAAGTGGTTCCAGAATTGACATATCATCACTTTTGAGGGAAGAGACTGAGTGAGCAGAGTCAGTGCATACACGTCTTACACAGGAGGTCCAAGAGGATGCAATTAAAAGGCTCCATGCACCAGATTCTCACGGAATGTCACAAGCAAGACGGTGGAGCTTTACTTGTACTTGTACAAGTGATAGATACGTATACTTGTACTTGTGGCCACTCTATTGCTAGTGTTCAGCTACTTGTATGTACTTCACATCTGCATCTCCCAGAACTGTTCTCACACCACAGTAACAACCAAAGACATGACCACCCAATGCCAATCATACCCCATCAGATAGCAGCAAGAAAGCCACCTAAAGCTCTCTAACTCATCACGTCGATTACACAACCGAGTTGAACTCAAGTAATAGTGAGAAAGAGTAGACAATACTGATTGACAGCAGGTGAAACCGCACCTCAATGATCCATCGAATATCAAAAATCACGTGAGACGATCACACCAATCTCCATCGCAGAGCAAAGGTGTTTCGACTAATTAGTTGGGGCTACCTCGTTATCTTCGACCTTGTAGCTACACCTATAATAGTGGTCTACGATTCTCGTGGTCCACTAATCTACTGATATACGTTCTACTGGTCGGGAACATCGGACTACGTCCTCATATTCCCTCCTACAGTTGAGTCGGAGACACTCGGACTACGTCCTCACATCTCCTCCGTCCGTTTATCAATCCATTCTAACCTCTTCTACCATCTATCATGCGATTACCTCCAAGGTTGCAACATAAATAGAGTTTCTATATGACTGTACTTAATCTCTTACTGAGAAGCACACTGGACGCCCTGGGCTCCTCCGGGTCCATCCTCGTCCATGTCCATGTCGTCATCACCACCCATGGCGCCTCGGTGCTTGAGAGGATCCACGTCGGCAAGAACAACATCGTCAACATGAACGCTCTGAGGAACCTGGGGAAGAGCAGGCTTGGCGGGCAGAAGAGCAGCCAGCTGCTGAAGAGTCTCCTCGTTGAGAGATCCGCTGGAGGGGAACTCGACCTCAAACTGAATGAACAGGTTGCCGTGCACCTGGTGTCGGTAAGAGGGCATACCCTTGCCCTCGACGACCTTGGTGGTGCCGTGGGAAATGATCTCGCCGGGGATGATCTCGACCTTGATCCACTCCTCCTTCTCCAGATGCTCAATCATGAAAGAGCCGCCGGTAAGAGCAGTGTTGAGATCAATCTTGGCGTGGTAGTACAGATCGTCGCCTCGTCGGACGAATCGAGCGTGGGGCTGCTCATCAAGCACGAAAACAACGTCTCCGGGGATGATATCGGGGCCCTGGTCACCCTCGCCGCCAAAGGTGATCTTCTGGCCGTTGACCATACCCTTGTCAATGTTGACCTCGAGCACCTTTCGCTCCTCCTTGGTCTTTCTTCCGTTACAGTCCTTGCATCGATCCTTGGGGTCGATGATCTCTCCCTCGCCGTTACAGTCGTTACACTTGGTCTGGTATCGCTGCAGCATGGGGCCCATCTGTCGGGTGACAAACTTGAAGCCCTGGCCCTTACAGGTCTCACACTTGTTGACGGAGCCGGCCTTGCCTCCGATACCGTCGCAGCCGTTACAGAGCACGGTCTTCTTGAGAGCCATCTTGGAGGTCTTTCCTCGGAACAGGTCCTCGAGGGTCACGGACACGGCGTGGACAATGTCTCGGGATCGTCGGGGGCCCTGGGGCTGGCCTCCGCCGAACATGCCGCCCATGCCGCCCATGCCGCCGCCGCCGCCAAAGAAATGCGAAAACAGCTCCTCGGCAGATCCTCCGCCCATTCCTCCGTCGGCTCCTCCTCCGAGGCCAGCCTCTCCAAAGTTGTCGTATGCAGATCGTTTCTGGTCGTTGGACAGAACCTCGTAGGCCATGGAGATTTCCTTGAACTTGGCCTCGGCCTCGACGTTGCCGGGGTTCTTATCGGGGTGGTATTTGAGAGCACCCACTCGGTATGCCTTTTTGATTTCCACCTCGGTGGCGGTTACGCTGACGCCTGGGTTAGTCAGTGTACGGAGCACTTCGCAAGAGAGCTGAGTAGCTGGTGTGGAGAGCGAGCTCAAGGAGTAAAAAAAATCAATATCGGAATCAGACGTGGCATGCTGTACCTGATCAAAGACGCAACATTGCCACTGTTACCAATCTGACCTGTGACAAATCGATCTGACTTGTTCTGACCCAACCACAACCAACCAGTCTGTCCCGATTGACCTCCGTCTCTGTACCGAAATTGCCACACCTCCACCACACCCCTCACAACATTGCCACTGTCACCCTTATCCCTTGATAAGATCACAATCTCAATGTGTGTTCCACACTCATAGCTCAGTCTGTCACTCTCTATCCTGTCGCCATATCTTCCTCCATTACTCACCAAGAACGTCGTAGAATTTTGATTCCTTGACCATTTTGTCTGTGTCGTGTGTTTGTGTTGTTGTGAGAGTCTAGGTCTAATTTTTTTAGGAGGTCCCCAACTTCTCGTAGATTGGCTTGTATATACACTGCCAAAATTTTTGAGGATGGGCTTGAAAGTTACAGGGCACAAAGAAGCGCTTGCCGAGGTTAACGCGAATAAGGTTGTCAAAGAAGGATGTAGAAAGATCCAGACAGGTCCCGTTCAGTTAGGTGCAAGTAAAGTGATGACAAACGGGTGGGAAAGAGAAAAATGTTTGTGGCGGGTGGCGTGAGTGTTTTTCCGCCTTGTTTTTTTGCTCGATCTTGCCACACCATCATCACCTGCCCGTGCACCTAGTCATTTGTAAGCCGATACCTGCATAGCGTTCAGTTGTATACAGCTCTTACTTCCAAGACCTTCTGTCGGTTTCCCCAATGTTCGATGAGGCCGAAAACTTAGTGACGTAATTGGGGAGGGTGTTAGGGGAGAGGGGGTGGAAGGGTGGCCAGAAGGGGGTAAAAGGTAGCTATGGAAATTGCGATAAAATGATGAAAAGTACGACCCAGCTCTGGTGATATTTTTGGTGATTTTACCAGAGTTTTCCACTTTCCCCCGCCTCATCTGGATCGGTGAAATTGTCTCAGGTTCATCACTGAATAGCTCAATCTAAATGAACGCTGCGAGAGCCAAAAGACATGTGCTGGGGCGTGGGATGGTGCCTCAGATAGCAAGCTATACGCAATCGCAGCAGCATGGAAGTTTCGCGGTGGCGGAAACGGTCATCAGATGAGCTTTCTGGTTTCTATGACGTTCTAGAGTGAGGAGAAGGAGGAGAAGAAGTATTCTTGAAGTTGTCAACTAAGATGTAGCTAAACTGAATTCGAAAATGACAACAAAGTCAAGTAAACCAGCTGGAAATTGGAAAACACATTCAGTTTCGTTGATCTTGAGTCGATAAGAAGCTGGAGCTTTGCGGGAGGTGGTATTGAGTGACAAGTGCGTCGTGACTACGGTGGCAGCTCTTGATCATGCCTAAAAAAGCTCAAACTAAGACTTCTTGCAGATGGGGATGGATTAGTCAGGCATGGTAGTGTGTACTTGTACAAGATAGATCGACAGAAGCCCCTTGAATTCGCTCCCATCAAGTATACGAGTTGAAATATGTGATCAATATCATCTCATCAGAGACAGACTATCGTTTGGTTGTTCCTTGAGAGCTCAGAACTTCCCCTATCTTTCTGACTCTACTTAGTTCACCTACACCACATCTTCTAATAACAATAAATTAATGCAATAAATCCATGCTTTTCGAGTGAGTCGTGAGTAGCTATCCTGTGCGTCCGGACTAAGCTGCTTGGACAGAAGTCGTTGGCTTGACGGTTGGTATGTTGGCTCAACAGTTGGTCACTCACTCACGTTCGCTGCGCTCACGCTCACTCGTTGTAGGTCCGTTCGCTGGTTCGCTGCGCTCACTGCGCTTACTCAGCGTCGTTACTCAGCGTCCTCCTCATCACTCGACTCGTAATCCACCGGAGCCAAACCAGGAGTCAATCCAGGCTGGCCCTTGTACCGCTCAAACTCGTCTTCTCCCTCAGACTCAGTCTCCTCCTCCTCAGACTCCACGTAGTTGGGATACATCTTGTGCTTGACCTTGGGCTTGGGCAGACGGCCCGTCAGCTCAGACAGCTGCTTGGACTTGAGCATGTGGGACCCTCGCTTGGCGTTCACATGCTTCATGATCTGGGCCTGCAACTGCTCCTCGTCCATGGCAAACTCGGACTCCTTGACGTCGTAGGATCGAACCAGGCGCGCGTTCTTCTTGATCTCGGCCTTGCGCTTCTTGTCGGCCAGCTCCTGGTCCAACAGCAGCTTGAGCTCCTCCTTCTGCTTCTGCTCCTTCTGCCGCTGCTTTCGCTGGGTCGCAGACTTCTTCTTGTGCACTCGTCGGCTCACGTCTTCAGACGGAGCGAGCGTTCGGCTCAGCAGCTTGGCCACGGTGGCCTCAGAAGCACTAGAAACGCCCATGTTGTAGTGTTGTGTGAATTAGTAGACGGTGCTGAAAATGGAATATGCACCTCAGAAATAATTTTCGATACACATGCATGTCGAGGCTTAGGGTTTGGTTAGTAAGCAATGAAATGAGATCCGACCAGTAAATGTATGACCCGGTTTATGGGGATGATATTGATGGGATGAAAAGACCACGATGTTCAATTTCACGTGACATGCAGTATTACCAGTCAATACAGCATTTATGGCTTACGCAAGTGTCATTTTGAGTGCTACTATGAAGGCGACTGTCCGATGAGACTGTTCTCAATATGTAAAACTGGATAGTGCTATTTCAACAGCTGGCGCTATTGGATCATGTGACTTTTTAGTCTTCCATTTGTATCACTGGTGAAGTCTGGTCCCGCTGTCGGAACTACTCTGATTGACTGTATAGTCCTTATATGTGTATCACTGTCGGGTCCAAGAATCAGCTTTCTTACTGTTGAAGGGAGCTCTTCAAGAAACCAGATGGTCTCAGCTCCACCAAAACAACACCACTGCAATCAGCGCAATTGGAGATTTCGATTGGTACCACAAAGACGCAAATATGTCAACAGTTGCGACTTTTAGAACTACTGGTTCATGGGATCAGATATACACTATCACCAAGGTCAGGAGAATGTCTTACAACAGAGACATGTGTTCAGGGTTGGTGTGCGATTGATAGGCCCACACTTCAAGAAACACCTTAATGATGGTTTACGACTTTGATGGTCTACGCGGATAAGAGGGCCTGTGACACAACAGAATGATTAGTTCAACTGAACATTGTGCTAGTACAACCGATTGTCGCCAAGTGCAGAAACAACAGTCGCTACGCTCCTATTGTTTCCTCTACGAAACTCGCGATTGAGCAGCAAAACAACAGTCGCCGCGCTCCTGCCGTTTTGCTTGGCTCAAGCGCTCGTTACCTGTTCAATAAAAATGCATTTCCCCTCTCTATCTGTAAGGAGCATCAGCGTCCAGAGCGTACTGCAGCTCGAGCTCCCACTTGTCTCCGTTAGCAAGCAGCTTTTCCTTGTTGTACAGCAGCTCTTCTCGAGTCTCGGTGGCATACTCCACGTTGGGAGTCTCGACAATGGCGTCCACGGGGCACGACTCCTGGCAGTAGCCGCAGTAGATGCACTTGGTCATGTCGATATCGTACTTGGTGGTTCGTCGCGATCCGTCGATTCGCTCCTCGGCGTCGATGGTGATGGCCAGAGCGGGACACACGGCCTCGCACAGCTTGCAGGCAATGCACCGCTCCTCACCACTGGGGTATCGTCGCAGAGCATGCTCTCCTCGGAATCGGGGCGACACGGGGCCCTTCTCGAACGGGTAGTAGATGGTGTAGGGGGCTCGGAAAAACTGCTCCAGCACAACGTACAGGCCTCGGAACATTTCGGCCAGCAAAAAGTACTTGGTGGCCTTGGACAGAGCGCCCTCTTCGCTCTCCTCCCAGGTGGCGGGTCTGTGAATTCGGAAGCCTGCTGGGGGGGCAGCGGCGGCAGATCCTCCGGCGTAGATGTTGATGGCGGAGTCTGTGGCGGGGGCCTGGAGACGGGCGCTGTGGGTCAGCAGCCGCATGGATCCGGGGGCTCCTCGCAGGAGAGATCGGGTGACAGCGGGTCGGACCAGACTCAACATTTTTTGGGGGGGTGTTGTGTGCGTTGTGAGGTGGTGAGTTGAGTTGGGTGGTGGTGTATTCCAGCTGTAGGCCAGTATTGCACACCTTTAAGCTTGTCACGTAATTTTGCTCTCTTTCATTGGCTGACGGTTGGGAGGGAGGGGGATAGAGTTTCTGGGAGTGAGTGGTCGGAGGTGATGGATGGCCGAAAACTGATTGAGTAGTTGACCGATTTGAATTGTAAGTATTGTATCGAACTCGTAGTAGTCGGTTATATATACTCAAGCTATAAAAATTTCAGAAAATACCACATCTACGCCTCCTGACCTCCCCTCTAATCCACCCCAATTAGACGATGCTGATTGCAGCTGAGGTTATTGGTGGGATTCAAAACCCCACGCAAATTTTGTTTGCATGTGGGGAGACGTGAGGTTGCGGGTTCGATTTTGGGTCGAGCGGGTTTTGTGGCCGGATTGGGAGTTGAGTTTGGAACGGTCGTATACTGAGCACGGCTTAGGGGAGTCTAGTGGAGGCCGTAGGAGTCTGAAGAGAAAGGAGAAAGTGTCTGTGTACTCAGCCGGATCCAAGGACTGTAACAGTGCAACCTGTTTGGCTCTACGGCCACTCCCTCATACGTTTACAACGATCTTGTTCCACCTTCGTCTTGACGGCAAGTTAGTTCCTACTGTAACCTTCAATGGAGCCAAGTCAAAGAGTTTCTTGGTGCCAGGCATTTGACGCTTTGATTTATTAAAAATAAAGAAATACGACTCAAATCAGTACGTATTGAACGGCTACCATCGTGCAGAGTGCTTGGCTTGCTCGATGTTGTAGATCTTCTCTTGGCTTGAGTGCCTTGATGCAACACTGATATATTCTGAGACGGTCAATTCTTTGGCAATCCGATTCGAGTCAAAGCCGCGAATCCGTGTCCGAAAATCCGCGTTCTTCTAGATTCACAATCTCGACAGCTCCTTCATAAAAGCCATTTATCAGTGCTAACAACAGGCATAAATGCAACATGATATAAGCGGGGAAAATGCCACATGGATCATGCTGTCATTGGTCTGTGGAATGTAGCTATTTGTAGATAACGGCTGATTGGCTTGACTGGACGGGACAGTCGAGATTTGTATCCGCAGCCACCAACATTTTGTATCCGGTACCCCGTAGCTGTGTGACACTGTCGATATCTACCGGTACTTACTGCACCTCTGACATGCACTATTAACCTGGAAATGAAAACACTGCAGAGATGAGGCCGATATGTCCGCTGCAGGGTGGGCATGACTGCTGTTAGCCGAGATGAGCAAAGCAATTCTGCGACATGCTGTTTGGCAATTTCTTCAGGCAAAGTATCCGACGTCCGCGTGACCGATGAATATGACACGGGAATTCCACTACAAGTCCCTGGGTCGGTACGTACGTCATTTCTGAGACCCCTGGGGTGTATTGGAATTGATCGTCATGGGATGCTGCTCAGACATGTGGTGAGGGATGTGCAGTGGAATGTGGTAGAGAAGTGTTGGTGTACAACAACCCGTCTTACTGTAGTGCGCAATGCCAAACAAACGCCCTACACAGAGTGAACGGCACACGCCACTTTCCTATCTTCTCTCAATGACTCTTCTCGCTTCCCGCTATGCACTCAGAAAAAAATCTTTCTGTCCACTGACCGGCTTTCACACATCTGGGGACCAAAGGTTGTGGGCCAGAGACTTTGCGACGGTACGCAGATGAAGTCTGAGTCTGAAGACAAACCGCAAAAGCTTTTCATGGCCCCTGAGGGACTGAGAACAGGGTCGAAACCAGTTCTGTACGTACTGCACATTGATGTCCAGACGCTGTCACTGTTACGACGATGACTCTGCCCAAAACAGATTCTCGTTTCGTCATTTATCATTGCTCGTATTTGTACATATCAAAATAACTCCGTAGAAGATTGCTTCATCTATGAACTTTGGAGTAGCCGAACCTCGAGTCGAGATGGAAGTTCAAACAGCAAATACATGAGAGTGGGGGTCGTGCGCTCTCGTCAGCCAAAACTGATCGCCTGGATCATGTCTAATTTCCGATTGCACACCACCTACACACAGCCGTAGTCCACACCTCCAATTAGCACACCCCAATAATGAGGGGTCCTATAGCACAGCACAGTAACACATTGCGGGAATGTGACAGTGACACAGAAGCTCTTTGTCGGCTTCTCCAAAGTCTGCGCGAATCTACAGAGGCTCGGCTGATCAAGTTAATGCTTCTGCCAAGCAGTTGCCACAGGAGCTTGTCTCGAGACAAAGCTGCTTCTTGCTTTCTCGGGCGTATCGTGAGAGAGAGTCGCGGGGAAACGGGCATGACGTTTTCTCCGTCCCTCAGGGAGTACAGACAATAATAGAACTCCACCACCACTATACTAACATGCGGGGAGGTTGTGGAACTAGAAGGTCTGGACTCCCCCACCACTGCGTCATCCACCACCTCCAATCTCTCTCCCAGTTTGTTCGTGTCATTCTGTGGGGTTTGACTTCTCGTCGGAGCATGCTACCAGAAGGCTCTTCAAATCACTATAACCCTGTCCAACACTTTTAGGGATTTAACAGGGTTTGCGGAAACGTCACATCTTGACTTGAAGATCCATGTGTGAAGAGGTGCGTTGTTTGAGGAGTTGTCAGTTCTAGCACATGCTAAGACGGCTGGTCTATCGCGCCAAAAGCAGATTGGCTATATTAGGACCTCTCTCCTTTGCGTCCACGGACTGGTTAATAGTGAGATATAGTCCCAGGATAAGTCCGGTGAGAGGGTCTAAGAGCAAGCTTCGAAGTCAGACTAAGAAAAGCGCCAAAGTTCAAAGGGCAAAGTTACTATCGAACATGAGGTATGCGTTGCGAGCGTTAGAGTAAAAGAAAGTAGCGAACAGAGAACACACCTCTTTGGCAGCATAGCTATATATATATCCAGAGATCCTGTAAAAGCTGGAAGTGAGAGTAAAAAAGAGCCCAGAGCTGGATCCACGGAACTAGCGACCATACCAACACGTTACCAAACTTCCTGACCACCCAAAATACACTCAAAAAAAATACAACCAGCAATTCCAAAAACGTCTCACACTGCCCTACACACTGACCCACACACTCATCCGCACCACATAATCACAATGCATGAACCTTGGTCGCCACCCATGTATCCGTCTCCCATCCAAGGATTTGTGGTAGCCTCCGACCTGGACGACCAACCCGCTCTCGCGCTCAAAAACGTCTTCGAGCCCCGCTCTCTGCCCAAAATATCGACTCTCAAGCCCACCGCGCCTGGTGTCACGGCTTCCGCAGCGGTCGACCTGCAATCCCTGCATACTCACACCTGTGACACGCATAACGACACCACCACTACAACTACACGTGTTACAACCACAACTACAGGCTGTATCAGCGACTCGGAGCCGTCTCCAATCTCGCCAGTCTCGCCCATCTCGCCCAAACGGTCCTTTTCGCCGCCCTCGCATCACGTGCCAGCCGTCTGGAACCGCCGCTACTCGGAATCGTCCACGGGCTCCGACAGACCGCTGCGTCGCTTCTCGTTCGACACAGACGCGTACCAACGCCAACGACGCCAGTCCGTGCAGTCGCAGGGCCCCGTTCTCAAGTGGCTGCGCAAGGCGACCGTGTTTCTGGTGGAGATTTTCGACGAGGCCGATCCTCTGGAACCCGAAGACGAGTTTCCCGCGCCTGTCACCGAAAGCTTCAACCTGTCAACCTACAGACGCACCAGCAAAAGCTACAACTCGAATCACAGTAACTACAACAGTTCTGCTATCGAATCCGACAGTGACTCTGAGCTAGAAAAGATCAAGTCGCGTGATAGCAACAAGGACAGCAACACAACAGCAAGCACCACAGCCTCAACGCCACCAAACAAGATGGAAATCATCTCGACGGGAAAACGCGTCTACAGCTTTCTGTCGGAACGACCTCACTGGCTGGCACTTCTGGCCATCGTCACCGCTCTGCCCTTCTCATCACACATTGTCTACGAATGGCTGCAATGGGCCGTCATCGGCTCGGCCGTGCTTCTGGGCCCCACATACACCGCGGGCTTCTATCCGGTGCTTGGGTTCGTGTCGCTCGGCTTCATGGTGAACTTTCCCGCCCAGGTCTGTGCCTTTGGGCTGGTCTTGTGGCTCGCCCGAGAGTGGCACAATGTGGAGTTGTTGAGAAAGAGTCAGTTGAAGAGCTGAGCGATAAGGCCTGTCAAACGACTGACTGCACGATGATTTATTGGTGGAATATTTAGCCACCCTTATTTATTGAACCATTTATGACTGTACTGGAAAAACCGTAGATCTGAAACATTCACATGGTAGACACGCGCATTATGAATGCGGCTATGTTGACGTAATCTTTTGTGGGGATAAGCAAGTGGCAAAGGCAAGTGGAGACTGGAGAGAGCTACTTGTACGCGATTGAGTGTGAGCAAATAGGACTAAATTTAGGCCCAGAAAAAATAATACTGTGTCACACTTGTATGGTGTGTGTGCTAAATCTTTCACGTTGTCACAATACACGTTTACCCCTTTTTAGTGACGTCATAGCTGGAAAAAAAGGGAGATAATGGGCTAGACTAGGAGGGATACGTGTTTACGGGGAGGTGGCAGAGCTGTGGGGTTTTTATTATGGGGTTTGGACGTCAAAATGTGTAAGCGGTGTCGTGTTGTACTGCGCATAATACTGGCGGGGCGGGTAAGTAAGTGTTAAGAAAGTGATGATGGAGTGAAGTAGAGAGCTAAGTAGGGGCCAAGTGAAATCCTCATTTACTTAAGCTAATACTGCAATACTCCACCACAAGAATACCTCACAACGACGCCAAACATCTGTCTAACAACCGGCACCGTCTCCTGCACCAGTCAAACGACAAATACGAGAATCGCCACTTTGTTCAACATTAGCCACATTGCTCAACATTAGCCACTTTCCACAGCACTCAACGCCACAATGTGTAACCTGTGTAGATAATTTTCACGAGATGTGCGATATTTTTATCGATTTTGATCGC
Source organism: Yarrowia divulgata (assembly GCA_900519045.1). Classification (NCBI taxonomy): domain Eukaryota; kingdom Fungi; phylum Ascomycota; class Dipodascomycetes; order Dipodascales; genus Yarrowia; species Yarrowia divulgata. Next base: position 3,232,006 of record ULGQ01000002.1, on the reverse strand, counting down.
CTTCCAGCGTACACCGATCGTCTCCGATCGTCTCAGACCGTCTCCGACTTTCACCGGTTTTACCCCAATTAATATATCCTCTTTTGTTGCTGTTGTTGCTCGTGTATCTCATCGGTCATAATAAGGAATCAGGAGATTGCAGAGGTACGTACCAATGAGAAGGCAGGTGATTGGACCGAGGGGGAAGTGTGTGGCTAGTGCCGTGAATATACCGACTTTTGCAATCTTCAGCCACGACGGGGATTCAGTATCTGAACAACGGGTTGTTGAAAAACCATGACGAACAGTTGGAATTTGGTTGAAGTAAATTGAGCTTTAGACGCAAGTAACTTACTTGAGTTTACTAGACTGATAACGCTAGAACCACGCCCTCAACCACTCCGTCAAACCAACCCCACAATACCGACCTACCGTCCTGTACCAACCCAGTCCCTACAGTACGCACCCACCAATACGCTCATATAATAACCACCTCATCACACACCCTCACATACCACACATCCACAACTCTACTGTAACCACTGCTGCTAAAGTCGGAAGAATGGATGTGTCTTTCCACGCTCATTGACAGCAACCAATACGGCGTTTTTTGACCCAATCAGGATGCTCATGCAAACAGCTCTTCTAGCACGGCTTCCACGCTTCCACACTTCCACAAATAGCTTCTAGAACGTGCACTTGTTCCGCGGTAGTGCCGTCGTCCTGCCGTCCTCACACCCCATGACCAGTGGGACCACCTTCAAAGTCACGTTAAAAGTCAACTGTTGGCAAGATTTGGTTTTCGGCGTCATTGTCAACTTTTTTACGGTTGCAAGTCGCACTGCAAACGCACGAGGTAAAAGATTGAATGGAGGTAAAAGGTGATAATAGGACCATTATAGAGCCGGGAACGTGGGGGTTAGTGCAAACTGTCAGTAAGCCACGTCAGTGTTTGCACATTTGCCGCCGCAAAAAGTGGTCTTATTTTTCCATCCGCGCTAGCCAATTGAGCTAACCAACAGGGAGTGTACTGACTGGGTCTTGTTCAGAAAGTTCCATTTCCATGTTCCTGCAGACGTCAAGAAAATGTCGGTTTGGACACATGATTGCGCCATTGTGGGATGCGGGTTTTGAGGAAGCCGTCCGAAGGAAGAGCCTTAAACGATCGGTCACGTGTTTAGGTCACGTGTTGAACATATCACGTGTCCAACTGGTCTAGCCATACGGCACTGATAAGACTGTAGCTGGACTGCTCGTAATTAAGGCCTATTGGGGTTGAGGACAGTTACAGCCAGAACTACGACAACACAGTATTGACGGCGTATATGACACAGCTGGTGACTCAGATTCTCGTTCTCGTATCGTACTGCACTCGTGCTCAGATCAACCAACTACTCGTAGCTTTTCGTAGCTTTTCACAGAATACCACATTGGTCCTCCTCATCTCAACCTTCAAACCTTGCCGAGGATAGTTACGTGAACAAGGTAGGAAAAGCCGCCGAGGCTTGTTTGGATGGATACGAGAGATGCGAACGGATGCAGGGCGACCCTTGGGGGGTTTGGTCGTCGTTCTTGGTGCTTCTCACGCCAGACAAAGAAATCTCGCAGACTCTCCGCTCACAGATGTCCTGCACAGGTTTGCATGAAGGGTCGCGTACTGCGTTGGATCGTGCCAAGCGACAATGGGTTTTTGTACGATGCTAGACTATTGGCACCCGTTTATCCGTCTACCCGTTTGGCTCTTGTTTGCTTTTTCCAGAGAGGGCATTAGTTGATGGAACTGTGTCACCCTGGAGGCTATGTTGGCCGTGTTCACATGACGTATGGAGTGAGCGTATGGAGTGAGCGTATGGAGTGAGCGTATGGAGTGAGAAGAGATGGGTCGATTCTCTAACACTGTTCTGGACTAAACCCAAGTCTGTACGGGCTGTATTTTGATGTATTATCAGGACTGTAAAATTGAGTCGACCATTGTGGCAGTGGGCCAGCACAACGATCGAAACAGTTTTTTTTCGATCGCACTTTTTCCCGTGTATTTTATTATTTTCCGCTGGCCTATCAAACCAGGGTGCGATACATCAATTGACGTATGTACGAGTACGATACTACAGGGCGGGCTGATCTCACACACCCATGAATATCATGAAACCGTAGTACTCCGTACATCGTACCAGGGTACACAACGTTGAGTTCTTCTAGATCCATTTACAGTCCTGTCATACGCACCATTCAGTCCACCACCTTCTTCCACTTTGCATTTTTGCGTGGTCCGTTTTTGCCCTTCTCTTTTCCGTCCGCTTCTCAAGCCTCCCCACACATATTCAAGCTTTTGCACGCCAATTTATATCTACCCCCGTGCAGCTCCTCCCACACACGGTCTCTGGCTAACACGCACACACACACACACACACACATTTGGTCCTGGCTTCGCGCAAAATAGACTTTCTGGCCGACTTTTGCTTACCTCAGAAAAATTCACCAACAGCAGACAGTGGATAGGACCTCGGGGAAAGACAAGACTACACACCTTCACATCACAACACCACTACAACCACGATACACTGACACTACTGCATTTCCCACAACCCTACCAGAAGCATTGCACACAGACATACATCGCAACGACACTTGACTTCCTCTCTCACCCCTACCCAACAAGAACACACCATCACACAGCTTGTTGTACATGGACCGATGAAGGCAACTTCTTCACCAGGGTCGAAAAAACGCATGGCCAGCCCCAACAACAAACGCGAGACGTGGTCCGTCCGGACCGAGGAACGCATCCGCATATGGCTGGCGATGCTGGCAGCCAACATTGTCAAGTTCCCACACGCCTTCATTCTATGGCCGTCCTCGGTCTCCTTCACACTGGCCTACCCCTACATCATTCTGCTGGTGTCGCTGTGTATTCCCACGGTGTCGGTCAGCGAGGTGGGCGTCACGCACACAAACACAGGCAGCGGGTCTTCGTCGTTGTCGCCGCTCCGGGTCCAACAGACGATATTCGCGACAGACAAGTCGGTGTTTGGCCCCGAGTTTCTGGCGTCCATCGCCCCCATTCTCGACACGCTGGAACCGCACCTGGACAGCTACTACGACAATGCCACCGACAGCATCGACCTGGGCCGCATCCAGACCTCGCACCTGCTGTCGTACCGCGATCTCCCCCAGGTGCCCCAGCCGCCTAGACTGCCTCTGCAGCTGGATCCAACTCTGGAAACGTTGCTAGAGACGCTCTTCTACCATCCAAAGGTGCGCAACGGCCAGCTGGTGGACGCCGAGGGCCTCATTCTCACGCTGGTGGAGCGTGTAGACTCAGACGACGACACAGAGGAAGAGACACAGGCACAGACAACGTGGCACCAGATCCTCAACAGCCCGTCGCACAAACGACGACTCTCCCCGACACGCCACAGAGTGCAGCGGCTGTCGGAGCCATTTGGCAAGTCGCTGCTGGGCCTGCTGTACGAGTCGCAGCGGTCCGTGTCGCATCGGCTCGGCGAAATCACGCTTTTCGCAGCGTACCTGCTGCTGTTTGTCTACATCATTCTGTCGCTGTCCAACATCACGTCGGTGCGGTCGCGGTTCGGGCTGTTTGTGTCCTTCTGCGTCCAGTGCGCGCTCTCGGTGCTGTCGGCATGCACCATCATCTCGCTGTTTGTGCCGGCGTTCGTGCCCCGCTCCACACACTGCTTTGTGCTCTTCCCCTTCAGCGTGGTGGTCATTGGCACGGGCAACATGTTCCGACTCGTCAACGCCGTGAGTCGAACGCCCGAGGAAAACCACCCCTTCACCCGGCTCAAAACCGCGCTGCTGGCCTCAGCGCCCCTCACAATCAAACAGGTGGCCGTGGACGTGTCCATTTTCGTCATTGCATCGGCAGCCTCCTATTCCCATTTCCCGCAGGCGTCCATGGTCTTTCTGGCGTCGGCTCTGGCGGTGCTCATCGACCTGACGCTGCACTTCACCTATTTCCTCTCGGTGCTGTCGGTCGATGTTCGACGAGTCGAGTTGGAAGACCTCATTTCCACCGAGCTTCCGATCGATCGATTCGAGGAGTCGTCCAAGGAGGACGGCCGACGGCTCAAACTGCACCAGCGTGCGTTTGTCTATCTGCATCCGTCGTTCCACAACATCAAGCTGCCCTACACCACCCAGACCACCACCGCCGTCTTCATTGTGCTCTACATTGCGGCGATTCTGGTGGGGCTGCCGCCTAGCCGCTACGGAGTGGACTCGGTGGCGCTGTTCACGCCCAACATGATCAAGTCGGTCATTTCGGAGTCCGCCGTGGACGTGATTTCGCCGCTCATTGTGCGCAACTACGGCTCGTCGGCCACAGCCGCGTTTCTCTATTCGGACGGAGACGTGCTGTCGTATCTTCCGTCGGTTCGAATCTCGTTTGCGCTGGAGTTTATTGCGTCGCTAACCTTCATTCTGTCGCTCACAGGCATCATTCTCAAGGTGATTTTGCCCCCCGAGCCCGACGCCATTGACGAGGTGCCCGTGTCGGAAAACCAGTTCTTCGCCAAGGATCTCATCGGCTACCACATGCTGGACATTCTGCAAATCTACACGCAGGGCTCGCACGTGCTGACGGTGTCCATGGACCGAAAGGTGTTTCTGTGGAACGCCGTGGCGATCGGCTCGGGCCGAGGAACGCTCGTGGACAAGCCAGTGTCCATCCCCGTGCATCGCAAGTACTGGCCCCTGCATTCCTGCGAGCTCAACACGTCCAACCAGCTGGTGGCGATGTTCTCCAAGTCCCACAGCGCCGTCATCGTGTTCAACTACCGCATTGGGCAGGTGATGACGTGTCTGGAGTCCCCTCTCTTCCGCCACAAGCCGGTGCTGGCGTTTTTCCGCAACACAGACCTGCTGGTGATCACCTCCTGTGGTTACCTGGTGGTCGTGCACACCTCGGACGTGGATGCAGGCACCATTGCGGCCACACGAGTGCCTGTGGACATGCTCACCAAGTCCATCACCGCAGGACCCGGTCCGGTGCCCGACAAGATGCATCTGGACCACCACACCATCATCTGGGCTTCCCGCATCAATACCCCCCGGATGATGGAGCGAATCGTCATGGCCTCGGCGTCCAACAAAATCGTCATTGTGTCTCCGATGCGCAAAAAGTGGATTTTCCGAGTGCTGGATCTGCAGGAGATTGGCTCGCACCAATCGGCTCCTCAGCAGGGTCCCATGGGAACAGGACGGTTTGCAGGCGCGCATATGAAGATGGGAGGAGGCGCCGCGGCGTCTCGGCAGTTCCAGCTGCCCTCAGACATGGTGGAGCTGGTGGCTCTGCCGCAGCTGAACATGCTGCTCATCGGCATCAATCTGGAGGCTCTGCTGGTGGATCTGCAGACCGGCACGGTGGTCAAACGAATGCATGTGGGCCACTACAAGCGGGGCACTCTGCGGGCGTTCCACTCGAACCCCATCCATTGCCGGTTCTGTGGCTCCACCTCTATCGAGTCCATCTCTGTGGCCTACTCCGACTTTGAGACCCCCGGTCTGGTCATCTGCCACACCGTCACTCTGGACTCGCGGTCCAAGTCCAACATTTGTCTGCGAGTCGAGCGAGACCCGCGAGAAATCCGATGTCTGTCGTTCGAGGCGTCGCAGGAGAAACAGCACTGGATGGGCAACGTGGAGGGCTGGGAAACGACGGGCATCAACATGATCATGGGCGTGTCGCGCAAGCAGCAGCCCAACGAGATCGACACCGGCGTGGGCGACCACGAAATCATCTCGTACAACGACCCCGTGCGAGACACGTCGCTGTTTGGCACGTCGGCTTCGCCCTACCAGACCCCCGACTCGGTGTACTCGCGGCTCAACGCCATGAGCTCGCACAACAAGCGGCAGGTGAGCTCGGTGATTGAGAAGCGACCGCCTCTCGCAGTCACGTGGGAGGGCTGGATCATGAGCGCCTCCGGCAAGGTGTCGTACTACGACATTCCCGAAACGTCGCTCATCAACCAGACCAGGAACAATCAAGGCGACAGCGGCGACTGCTCGCAGACGGTGCCCGGAGTCGGGCTGGCCACGCATCTGCCCATGGGCCGTCTTCTGATCGGCTCGGTGGGGCCCGTCACCCGCTACGGCACAAAGTCCATTGCCGTGGTGTTTGGCAACATCATCAAGATTCTCTATTTCGGCAACGAGGAGTCTTTTGTCGACGAGCTCACGCCCAACGAGACCGCCTCCATGCCCGGCACTCCGCTGCTGGCCCCCAAAAAGTGGCGCCGAGTCTCCATGAACTCGATCAATACAATGAATTAGCATGTATATAGTATGTATTATAATGGTATGGAATGAATTATATGAGTGAGGTGTAAATAACAAACGGTGTAATGATTTGATCGGTTATTAGCTAACCCTCTTTTTTTTTTTTTTTTTTTTTTTTTTTTTTTTTTTTTTTTTTTTTTTTTTTTTTTTTTTTTTTTTTTTTTTTTTTTTTTTTTTTTTTTTTTTTTTTTTTTTTTTTTTTTTTTTTTTTTTTTTTTTTTTTTTTTTTTTTTTTTTTTTTTTTTTTTTTTTTTTTTTTTTTTTTTTTTTTTTTTTTTTTTTTTTTTTTTTTTTTTTTTTTTTTTTTTTTTTTTTTTTTTTTTTTTTTTTTTTTTTTTTTTTTTTTTTTTTTTTTTTTTTTTTTTTTTTTTTTTTTTTTTTTTTTTTTTTTTTTTTTTTTTTTTTTTTTTTTTTTTTTTTTTTTTTTTTTTTTTTTTTTTTTTTTTTTTTTTTTTTTTTTTTTTTTTTTTTTTTTTTTTTTTTTTTTTTTTTTTTTTTTTTTTTTTTTTTTTTTTTTTTTTTTTTTTTTTTTTTTTTTTTTTTTTTTTTTTTTTTTTTTTTTTTTTTTTTTTTTTTTTTTTTTTTTTTTTTTTTTTTTTTTTTTTTTTTTTTTTTTTTTTTTTTTTTTTTTTTTTTTTTTTTTTTTTTTTTTTTTTTTTTTTTTTTTTTTTTTTTTTTTTTTTTTTTTTTTTTTTTTTTTTTTTTTTTTTTTTTTTTTTTTTTTTTTTTTTTTTTTTTTTTTTTTTTTTTTTTTTTTTTTTTTTTTTTTTTTTTTTTTTTTTTTTTTTTTTTTTTTTTTTTTTTTTTCTTTCTTTTGCGAAAAATGCAGCAAACATCTCCCAAGTAATCTTAAGTAAAATTACAGACGGTGAATTTTTGAAAATGACATAATTCATAACACATAAGGCTTAACACTTTGAAACTGCTTTCAACACTGTTTTTGAAGCCATATCTATCGCGTGGTACTTCCATAATTTCCGTGGCATATCTGGAACATCGATTTGGCACCCCTAAATGACTTTTAGTCTTAACAAAATCCAAGTAATGTTTGAGCCTCGCCTTCCCACTCCCATACGCCTTCTCAGAGATAAAACATATTTTATGAAATGAAGTCTAGCTAGCTACTGTCTATACAAATGGGTGTTTCCGGAGGCCGATGGGGCCAAAATCCAGTCAAAACATTATCAACACCCAACTACTGTACCACTTTCGTCTAAGAAACAACACCATACTTGTACGAGTACCTTACGCACGAATGATACGCGTAAATTCATGAACGCTTGAGGTAGAAAATTAAAATTGTATATTTTGATTATTTTCTAATATAGAAACACACTCACTCACGCACCATGAATCCAAGAACACAAGCCGATGATACCAGAGAGGACACACGCGAAAAGGTCGCAAAACTCGTGCAGCAGGTCACGGACGATTTCAGTGATCCCCAGCCTCAGATCAAGGCATCCATTGATGATCTTCTATCACCTCTACAAGCACTGATGAGGAGGTTAGGCAAGGAAACAAAACCAAAAACCAACGCTACAAAATCACAATGTGACGAGAAGGCTCGTTCATTCGCGCGTGAATTTAATGCCATCCTCTCTTCTCAGGCTGAAGCTCGCGACTCTATCAAAAATCGGCTGAAGTATCATTCCTCTAAACTTGACAAGCTGTGCCAAGCTATCAAATCCTATAAACCTCACGATATGGAGTGGAGGACGACTGAGTGGATCAGACAGACTTACAACGAACTGTTCGACAGGTTGGACTTTTATATTCTCGCGGAGGAGAGTCAAATGCTGCAGACTGGTCTATTGAAGGCCATGCTCGAATGTGGAGACGAAGCTGATCGATACTTGTTTTGGAAGGAGCACTTGTCGCACTTTGGTAGTCACTTGGTACCCAAGAGAACGCCGAGACCAACTGAACCAACTGTTACAGGCAACCCCAACGCACACACCCAACTTCCTGCTGAGATAATGACAATGATCTACGACTTTGCTGACCTAGAAACCTGTGTCAATCTACGTGAAGCAAGCTCGGCTTGGTACTCCTTGTTTCAGGAAATGGATTTTAAGGCTAATTTGAGACGTCGTAACCCCTGGATTAGACCTCAGGACGATTTCAGCTCCTGGACAGACTGTGTGTTGGTGTTTGTTGCCCGGTTACGGCGATGGCAATGTGCAGACTCAATTGACAAGATCAACATTCCTACTAAACGGAGACCGGGAAAAACAGTGGTGGCAGTCGAACTGAAACGTGACGAGAGGTTTCCCTCAAACTTCTCAGGTATGATGGGCGACATTGGAGGCGATTACCACAGTGACCAGTTGCTATTGGAAGACCGCGCATTTTCAAGAAACCAATGGACTCTGGAAGCTAGCGAGGTCACCAGCACTTACAAAGTGGTGACTATGGATGATGAGAGGACGGTCATTGAGTGCGACAACCACCTGCAAGTGACTTTACCGCCTTCCATACGCCCTGTGATTAATATCGACTGGACAGATCCCGTACGTCAAACGGAGTCGTTTGTGGCTATCCAGCTGTTCAACCAACAGTTCTATCTTCTTCCTCGAGACAGGCCTCACTTTGAGCACGGTGTTCTTCTTGACGATAAGATCGCAGAACTCAAGGAACTTGGAGGAACTCTCCTCAAGAGGTCTATGCATCCTTCAGGAACGGGGCTCACGTGCAGTCTACTCGACTGTGAATCAAATCAGATGGTTGAATATGCTCTAGCAAACGAATACGATCACAGGTACTCTGTACTAGTGGCCTCCTATAACGGTCTTGTCTGGTGGCGGAAAAGTTCAGCAACACAGGACATCAGTCTGATCCCTACGTTTATTGATCTAGCCTCTCCAGGTAAAGTGTACTACTGTCCAGAGAGAGCTGTCACTGGACTGTCTTATCGTCCATGTGAACAGGGGAGCCGGCCCAATGGAATGGCCCAGTTTACTGTTGGAAACATGGCACACGATTACGGACTTGAAATCGTCGACCTGGCCACGAGCACGGCCACCAATGTTAGCGTACCATGGAGCTGGCAATCCTATGATCATGAGACGTTCGCTGGCTTTGTCAGGGATCCGGAGGATGGCGAAACCAGATTCCAGGGAAGAGTCATGTCTGAAGGGACAGTTAGAGATATTATCGACGAAGTCCTCCAGAAGTTTGACGAATCGTCAGAGAGCGAGAGTGGGAGCGGGAGCGAAAGTGATACTGATCTTTGATTTGAAGAGATGAGATTGTGATGTTTGAGACGAGACGTACCTGTACATACGTTTATTATAGTACCAGTAATGTATTTGGATATTGCTGGTTTGTTGGTCTAGACTGACTCTGGTGACGGACTACGAATGACTTAGTTGTTGTCGCTCGAGGTACATTTTGAGAGCGCTACACATGACCCTTTTTTGTGTACTTCTTGACGACTGCTGTAATGATGTCATGTGTTGAGTTTTGACCGATCAGACTGTAGCTGTCCTAGAGAGGCTATTTTCGCTATGAGCAAGTTTTCTGAGAAGATAGCTACTTGTAGTCTGTGGACGTGATATACGATGGAGGGTTCATCTTGTCCCAAACGCCGTTGTTTTCCAGTCACTGGTGAAATTTAGAAAGTTTTTTTTTTTTTTTTTTTTTTTTTTTTTTTTTTTTTTTTTTTTTTTTTTTTTTTTTTTTTTTTTTTTTTTTTTTTTTTTTTTTTTTTTTTTTTTTTTTTTTTTTTTTTTTTTTTTTTTTTTTTTTTTTTTTTTTTTTTTTTTTTTTTTTTTTTTTTTTTTTTTTTTTTTTTTTTTTTTTTTTTTTTTTTTTTTTTTTTTTTTTTTTTTTTTTTTTTTTTTTTTTTTTTTTTTTTTTTTTTTTTTTTTTTTTTTTTTTTTTTTTTTTTTTTTTTTTTTTTTTTTTTTTTTTTTTTTTTTTTTTTTTTTTTTTTTTTTTTTTTTTTTTTTTTTTTTTTTTTTTTTTTTTTTTTTTTTTTTTTTTTTTTTTTTTTTTTTTTTTTTTTTTTTTTTTTTTTTTTTTTTTTTTTTTTTTTTTTTTTTTTTTTTTTTTTTTTTTTTTTTTTTTTTTTTTTTTTTTTTTTTTTTTTTTTTTTTTTTTTTTTTTTTTTTTTTTTTTTTTTTTTTTTTTTTTTTTTTTTTTTTTTTTTTTTTTTTTTTTTTTTTTTTTTTTTTTTTTTTTTTTTTTTTTTTTTTTTTTTTTTTTTTTTTTTTTTTTTTTTTTTTTTTTTTTTTTTTTTTTTTTTTTTTTTTTTTTTTTTTTTTTTTTTTTTTTTTTTTTTTGTTTTGGAATATTTACGTAGGCCTAATGCTACAGATGTAACCAACAAAGTACAAGTAGCTACAGTTCAAATAAGTCAAAAACATTAAAAGGCACTTGGACTTGGTCCTCGTGTGGGGGGAATCGATACAGTATATATGGAAGGAATAAATTAGACCATCATGACAAGAGCAATGATGGCAGCGGCGGCCATGGTGGGCTTGAGAGCCACGCCGGAGTTGGCCTGCTGAATACCGTTGCCAGGCTTGACGGTAGATCCAGGAGCGGAGCCAGGGGAAGAGCCCGAGCCAGGGGATCCACCAGAGCCGGAGGAACCGCCGGAGCCAGATCCAGGAAGAGAGCCAGAACCGGAGCCAGGGTTAGAACCAGAACCGGAGTCGGAACCTGAGCTACCAGAGCCAGGGAGAGAACCGGATCCAGAGTTAGAACCGGATCCAGAGTCAGAACCGGATCCAGAGTTGGAGCCAGAGCCTCCAGAGCCTCCAGAGCCTCCAGAGTTGGAGCCAGAGCCTCCAGAACCCCCAGAATTGGAGCCAGAACCAGAGTCAGAACCAGAACCACCAGAGCCACCGGAACCAGAGTTAGAGCCACCGGAACCACCGGAACCAGAGTTGGAACCAGAGCCTCCAGAGTTGGAACCACCGGAGCCAGAGTTGGAACCCCCGCCACTACCGCCCTCGCAATGAGGACAGTAGGTAACAACAACGGTGCTTCCAGCCTGATTAGTGGTAGTCAGAGTAACCGTCTCAGGAGAAGTACCAGTTGGGTTGGGGACGACAACAACGTCCGATCCGGACTCACCGGCAGTCACGGTGATCTGAGGCTGCTCCTGGGTGCACGCAGAGCAGACAGTCACGATGACGGTGGATCCGTGCTCATCGGTGGCAGTAAAGGTCTCTGTCTTGGGAGGAGCAACGGTAGGGGTCACGATCACGTCCGTAATTTCGCAAACGGGGCACGTGGTGACAGTCACGGTCTCGCCCGAGTTGTCGGTGGTGGTCACAGTGAAAGTCTGGGGACCAGGGCCCGTGGCGGTGGTAATAACTTGGCCAGAGCCGCCGGAGCTAACAGAAGGGAAAGTGGCAGTGGCAAAACCAGAGCTGGAGTCAGAGTCTCCGCTGGAAACGGCAGAAGTGGTGGCAGTGACCAGAGAAGTACCGGAAGGAACCAGAGACGTACATCCACTGGGCAGAACGGCGGTGGTCTGGTCGCTCCAGCAAATAACGTAGGTGGTGGAAGGTCGAGGATCCAGGTCGCATCCCAGAAGAGTAGGGATCAGAAGAGTCTCGACAAGACCCTGGATTTCATCGTAGAGGGTTCCACACTTGAAGCACTGGGAGACGGAAGAAACGACATCATTGAGAACCGAACACACGCACTCGTGCAGACCGTTGCACTCCTTGGCTCGGAAAATGGCGTACAGACAGTCAGTAATGCACACTCCCAGACTTCCAATGTTGTGAGTGTAGGTGGCAGGGTCTGCGACACACATGGTCACGATTTTGGGATCGTCAGCAGCAAAGGCAATAGCAGCAGGGTCACAGACGGGAGGAGAGGGGGTGGGGATCGCAGTTTCGCAAGGGGTCTGGGCAGGAGGCTTGTACTCGTCGCAAGAGAGCAGGTTTCGAATGACAGTGTTCTCGATGAACTTCTGGACCAGGGGGAAAACGGCACCACAGGTGACACATTCGTTGATGATGGTCACGGACTTTTCGGCCACGTTGCAGATACACGCCTGCACACCGGCGCAGTTCAGGAAGGTGGCAATGGCGTCGGTACACTTCTGGTAACATTCTCCCTGATCTCCAATATCGGAATTGGGGATGCAGGATCCGCTGGGAACGGGAACGAGGCCAGAGGAAGTGCCAGAGGAAGTGCCAGAGGAAGCACCTGAGGAAGCAGGGGAGCTACTAGACTGCGGGGAGCTGGACTCTGGAGCAGAGCTAGAAGCGCTGGACTCAACAGAAGACGCAGAACCGGATGGCGTGGCAGAAGCAGTAGCTGAGGGGGAAGAGGAAGAGGATGCAGGGCCCGAAGAGATGGCAGAGGCGGTAGTGGCAGTGGCTGTAGCGAATGAAGTTCCAGAGGGGATCATGGAAGTGCAGCCACTAGGCAGAACAGCCGTGGTCAGACCACTCCAACAGATGACATAGGTTGTGGAGGGACGAGGGTCCAGATCACATCCCAGCAGAGTGGGGATCAGCAGAGCTTCGACCAGACCCTGGATTTCGTCGTACAGAGTTCCGCACTTGAAGCACTGGGAAACAGACGAAACAGCGACGTTGAGAGCCTCGCAGATACAGGTGTGAAGACCGCTGCAGGCCTTAGCTCTGAAAATGGCATAAAGACAGTCAGTGATGCAAACTCCTAGACTTCCAATGTTGTGGGTATAAGTGGCCGGGTCTCCGACACACATTGTGACTTGGGCGGGGTCGCTAGCGGCGAAGGCTGCAGCAGCGTCGCAAACGGGGGGAGCAGGGGTAGGAGAGGGAGTCTCACAGGGAGTCTGAGGGGGAGGCTTGTAGTTTTCGCAGGAGAGCAGGTTCTTGATGATGGTGTTCTCAATGAACTCGTGGACCAGGGGGAAGATGGCTCCACAGGTGATACATTCGTCCACAACGTTGAGAGAGGTATCGAGAACGTTACAGACACAGGACTGGACTCCCGAGCACTTGAGGAAGTTGGCAATTGCGTCGGTACACTTTTGGTAGCATTCGGCCTGGGTGCCTAACTCGGAAGCTGGGATACATGAGTCGTTTCCTGATTGCTGCCGGACCTCGAGGGCAAGCATGTCGTCAGTAGGGGCGGCCAAGACTCCCAGGGCGAGTGGGAGGGCCACCAGAAGGGTCCTTGAGATAGAGACCATTGTGTTGGTGGTTCGAAACGAGGGTCGGAAAAGATCGAAACGAGTGTAGAGACTGTGGTGGTCAGTCTGAAGCGAGGCTCATTCTTTTATATGTCATTCCCAGTCGGAGTTTGAGAGAGTGTGCTTTGCCGAAAGACAAAAAGAACAAAAGGAAACAAGCATCAACATGGTTTCTGCACTCTCCATGTCGGAGTGCCATCCCTGAAGCTGAGGTTTAAAGCGGATAGAGAATATTTGTTTTTTTATTCTAATGTTCAACCTACTTTGGGACAAAGAGTGAGGGGGGATAGTGAGGGAGTGGTGTTGAGAGGATGTGAGCGACTGACAAGCGAGTGATTTGACAATATTGACAAGCGAGAATTATGTGGGGTGGGTGAAATATGGAGCAGGGGTGGTAGTGACATCTGTGGTGTTTTGGACTGTGTTCTAGTGTGTGTTGTGCTGATCTGTTTGCTGTGTTCGGTGTGTTTTTGTATCGCTATAACGGTTGTCGATAACCACCCTATCAACGCAACGATCAACATGCTCCACGGTTGATCCAGTTGATCCAGTTGATCACAGTGAACACAAAGATCACCCTCGTGTTTGTGCTGATCGTTCATCGTTCATCCGCATCTTTGTCTTGGTTTGTCTTGCCTGGTGTATGTGCAGTATGTCAGCCATTGTTTAGGTGGAGGGGCCCACTAATAGAAGCGTGCGTAAAAAAACATCAACCATGTGAAGCGTATACCGAAACCATTGTATCAATAGCTAGATGCGTAAGGACTCACGTGCTAGTAAGGCACCAACAATAACGACTAGCTAGTGCCTGGCAGCCGTATATTGTGGGCCATCTGTGCCAGCAGTGTTCAATTCGCAGCTGCAATTCAGCTGTTGTAGTAACCTCATCATTCCATGTCTTTAACCCCACCACCCCACCACCTCCAACCACCTCAGCCATCTCTTTCTTTTTCCTCTAAACTGCCCTTCTGTTTCTGTCTGTCTGTCTGAGACTTGTCGTATCCCTCCGTCAATAAAGTTGGACCTAAACAGTCGTAAGTTCGGCTAGACGTGGGGTGGAGATGCCTTCATTGGGCTAGTGAGATGGAGTACAGAGTACAAGTGACGTTGAGGTATTATCGGAGGAGTGACTGGTCAGATCTATGAGCTCTCCGATTGATTGCGACACCTGGTTAACCAGTAACTATCGTCCGTACTCTACACCCCCACCTCCAGAAACACTGTTAATGCACCACCCCTGTCGCTTCCCCACTGCGAGAAGAGGGCAAAAAAAGCAAAAAGGAAGCAACTATTGAAGGTTGACCAGTGGTCTAATTTTGGCCATGTCAAAAGTGACAGTATACTGTACAGCCTGTTGTGGGTGTCGGGGTGTCTTTGTTGGGCTTTACAGTGCTCCCGACGTCTGTCAGTAGCAATTCTGGTAATCACATTGCCTGAAGCACGTTCAAATCTTTCACGTCATTCACACCAACCCCACCAATAACACTCGCTACTTGTACATACAAACGACACACAGTACAAACGTCATACAAAGCACTAATACCCCTGAAGTGCATGTGTGCAGCTGGAGTGCAGTAAATTATATTGAATGTTTTCTGCGCTTTTTAGACGGTTGCGGGAAGCAGACTGAGACATCAATTTGGGTAGACTGAGATAGCGCTGAGGTGGTACTGAGATAGCACTGCGATAGACTGAATTAGTTAACTGAATTTCTACAGAAAGAACTGCGGTCAACCCACTTGCGAACAGTCGCACACGGACAACTAATCATTGTGGTTAAAGACGGCCCCGCTCTGAGACATGTCTGAATCTGGACACCCAATCAATATCAGTCTCCTCTTTCGGCACTCCCCACACGTCATAGACGTCAACGATACAGCGCCGATCAAATGCATCCGCCTGTCAGAAGCGCAATTGCCGCTACCAAGGCTTGTCCGCAACTGTCACAAACACAGAAAACATAGAAAACAATGTGTCAAAACAATTACCCCTGGAACTGTACCCCTCGACGACGACTGTCCAACAACCGCCTCAAGAATCACTCCACCATGTCATGCACAGACCCCATCACACCTCACAAGGAAGTTTGCAAAAACAAATGTCCGTCCATAGCACTATAGCTATTAGCTCTCCACGCCGTCCGCAAGTCTATATTGACAACCGATATGCAGAAATGACAACCGAAGTTGACAACTGAAATTATTGACAACCGAAAGTCAATTTGAGGGGGAGATACAGAACGATACAAGTACTTGTACAAGTAGCGATTGACGGTTCGCCCTGAGCTTTGTACGATACTGTCTGTGCTCACCACACGGCTAACGCAACAGCCACAACTCTTCCGTGCACAACCGTTTCACGGAAGTGTCTATCATGATCGGCTTCCGTCGACCCCGAGAGGTTAACCTAATGGACCAAGTAGGACGAGAGAATAACAACTGAACCTTGACGATAGCGCACAATAGATAGAAGAGTTTGGACGGTGAAAACACACGGGTTCTAGCCGTTGCCGTTTGTGCCGTGGAACTTGGTTGGAATTTGCGGATCCGTTCTGATTCTCTCCCAGTATTATTTATAATGATCTTCTAGATTTGTAGGGACGTTTCAAGCTTGACTTGTATTGATAGACATGTCGTTCTGCCGCACCTACAGAACCGCACTGCACTCCTATTACAATCACATGTGTCACCAGTCGGATCAATCCTGAGAAATTTATTGAACCTCAGCAATAATCGAACCCAGCAATAATCAGCTGTTTATTAATAGCTGTGGGCAAGCAGTAAGGCAGAGACGAGTATTGGTCAACAGTCCACTACAAGTAGATACCCAAAGGTAAGACATTGTACGGTTCTCGTACTAATGAGACTTACAGCGGGATACAGCAGTCTACCTCCTCGGAATACCTTCTCCGTTTACCCTGCCAATTGCGCAGTTACTACTTTAGCCGGGGCATGTCAAAACCCACCAAGCTCACGTTTCTTTTTCCAATATTTGTACGACCCTTGACAGCACGAGACTTTGTTCCAAATGTTCCAAATGTTCCAAGGAGTTTCCAAAGCTGGCTCCAAAGCTTCCATCTATTAATACCACGGAAGGGTTGGCTGCAAATACACCCAGTAAGAAATCCAACCCAACTACAGTATAGGTTGCTGGGGTAGCTGGAGGTTTGACCATTTCCCTCTTAAATGGAGATGTCTCACTTGCCATGTCGAGTCTGTGCTTTTTGTACAGGCAGAGTGAGACATACTTGTTTGGACGTACAATTGAACGAGTGTGCTCAACGAGACCAAATGGAGTTTGTATAAGGTGAGTCAAGCAGTTTACCATTTGGTCAGTGCACTTGTACAGTACTTGTAGGGGTACAGCCAAGCCTGTATCTACAGTACAGTACGTACAGTATCGTACGTAAGTAGCCAGTCATGTTTGTTCTCCCTCTACCCCATCCCTCATCCCCACACCAGGCACTTCCGTGGAAAACACCCTGGTCACTCAACTCAGCCTAAGACACGTTCCGTCAGGCACGGCCATGGGCTCGTCGACAGGGGGGTCACGAGAGGAGGGTTCCAAGAGGTTCCAGAACCCCACCCGCAGCAGGGACTGATGAGGCGGGTACAGGGTGTGGAGGTCGTGTTGCGGGATCGAGTGTCCTTACTGACTGTGAATTCTTGCACTGTATGTACAGATACGAGTACAGTACTATCAAAAATGGTCTCAGGCGAAAGACCTCGAACAACTTACTGTCCCCTCCTACTTCTGGAAAACCGCTCAATATTGCCAAAGAGACCCAAACAGTGTCAGACAAGACAAAGGCTGTCACTGCAATAACAGTGGCTATCGGTATACCCCAGAGACCCCCAGAGACATTGGGCTTATTCGACTCACTGAGACATAACATGGAGGTATAGAGAATGGACAGGAGTAATAGGAGGTAACACTTGGACAATACAGGTGACCAAAATACACCTATAGCGACTAAAAACCACTTATCTACGATCATCCACTCGTATAGGAATGTCTCATCCATAAGGTCTCATTAATTGCCGAGCCGTACAAGCAGTCGTATTGCACTCGAGACACAAGATCTACAGGAGATCTACAGTAAAAAAACCATTGAAGACAATCGACAAAACGATAGGCGATAGCCCTAATTCCTTCAAGTAGTAAAACTGTTGAGCTGCACTTCGTATGACCGCCTGACGCCTTAGTTGAAAGGGTCGATAGGCGTCATTTCAATTCAACAAGACAAGCACATTTCAGTTGAGATATTCTTGAGGCTTTAGTTGAACATAATGTACCGTAAGAACATGCTGTCCACTCGTAGAAGTGACAAACATCAAACTACACTTGTACTTGTAGCTCGACCCACAAGCAGAATTTTGGCTACAAGTACTTGCACTTGCTGGACGGAAAATCGGCATACATCATCATCAGTTAACGCCCAACTCTGATTAGTAATCGATCTAGGTAGTGCGTGATTAGTCACCATCTACACCCAGATTCCGCTTAGTAAGCAAAATATCCTGAGACGGTCAAATTGACCAACAAGATCAGCGCAACGTGATTTCCCCCTTCTACACACTCATACACTTGTCTGTCGTCCACTCTATCGTTCGCCACTTTTAGGTGTACCTCGGTAAAAGTGTATTTCATGCACCCCAGCTTTTCACACCGTGCATCATACAGTACGACACCATATCAACTCCACACACACCCCTCGACCATGTCTTCGGTACTGCGACTTTTCAAGATCGGAGCGCCGGTTCCCAACGTGCGTGTGCACCAGCTGGATGCGTCGTTGCTGGACGCAGAGCTCGTCGATCTGCTCAAAAACCAGCTGTTCAAAGGCTTCACAAACTTCCATCCCGAGTTCAGAGACAAGTGGGAGTCCGAGCTGGTTCTGGCGCTCAAGGTGATTCTCTTCAAGCTCACCGTGTGGGATCACGCCATCACCTACGGAGGCAAGCTTCAAAACCTCAAGTTCATCGACTCACGACATTCGTCTAAACTGCAGATCCAGCCAAGCGTGGTTCAGAAACTCGGATACGGCATCATGGTGGTTGGAGGAGGATACCTGTGGTCCAAGATTGAGGGCTACCTGCTGGCTCGATCGGAGGATGACGTGGCTACAGACGGAACGTCGGTGCGAGGAGCCAGTGCGGCTCGAGGCGCTCTCAAGATCGCCAACTTTGCATCTCTGCTCTACTCGGCAGCCACCCTGGGCAACTTTGTGGCGTTTCTTTACACTGGTCGTTACGCCACCGTGATCATGCGGTTGCTGCGGATCAGACTGGTGCCCTCACAGAGAACGTCTTCTCGACAGGTGTCGTACGAGTTCCAGAACAGACAGCTGGTTTGGAACGCCTTCACCGAGTTTCTCATTTTCATTCTGCCACTGCTGCAGCTGCCCAAACTGAAGCGGCGAATCGAGCGCAAGTTGCAGAGCATGAACGTGACTCGTGTGGGCAACGTGGAGGAGGCCTCAGAGGGCGAGCTGGCTCACCTGCCTCAGAAGACGTGTGCCATCTGTTTCAGGGACGAGGAGGAGCAGGAAGGAGGCGGAGGAGCGTCGCACTACTCGACCGACGTGACGAATCCGTACCAGGCAGACTGTGGTCACGTGTACTGCTACGTGTGTCTGGTGACTAAGCTGGCCCAGGGCGATGGAGACGGCTGGAACTGTTACCGATGTGCCAACCAGGTGCACAAGATGAAGCCCTGGGTGGACGTGGACGAGGCTGCTGTTGTTGGCGCGGCAGAGATGCATGAGAAGGTGGATGTTATTGAGCATGCTGAGGCGAACGAGCAGGAGGAGGATGACTATGACGATGACGAAGATGAGAATAGCAACTTTCAGCTCATGAAGGATTAGGTAATGCATTTGGAATTTGGTAAGGCTGTGGTTGGTAAAACTGCTTAGGAATACGTTTATTGAGTGGATTGATGAAACCGTCTCTGCTGGGGTACGTTCTGGTCTGACAGATGTTCTCGAAAGAAAACAAAAAAAACAAACACATTTCACCAGGCGATCATGTGACCTTCACAGTACAGTACGAGTACTGCCAGGTAAGATCTGAGAGTTACCGAAACGGTGAAGTTTTTGTAATACAACGTCTAGCTACAACCGAATCTACGAAGTTCAATGCAGTCTACCATCTTTTAGTCATCCATTCATAGTCGTATCTCCTGTTCGTCACTCCTTTACATCCCACAAATCGTGGCCTGGGTTTCTCCTCTGGTGCTCGCGAAACACCTGGATGGTGTAGAATCCCGCCCCACAAGTGCTGCAGATGTATTTGATCTTGAGGGACATGGGGTGGTGGTGGTGGTGGTGTGCTGAAAACGTGATGAATATAAATGTGAAATGTGATCTGGCCTGGCTATAATATAAATGTGCGATCGGTTGACAAGTCAGCTGTTGAGAGGGACTGTCTGAAAGGGGCCGTGTGGCAATGTTCAATGAGGGTGACTATGTAGACGATCATAGCTCGGTATTTTACCATAGGCAGAATTATACCATACACAGAATTATATCATGATGCCTTCTCTGTCGAGACCAATATCTAGGCCTCATATATAGGACACTTGTGAGACTGCTTGGTAGACACCTTACAATGAGGCAAATGTCAGTGTAGCTTTAGTCTCTAAAATTTGGGGCTGATCTGAGCACCTCAAAGGGAACCCTCAAGCCAATCACAGAGCTTCTAGAAACAATCCAAGTACACCATTGTACTCGCCGTACCCACTTTGCAGTACAAAAGTGGGGTCATTTTTTTGTTCCACTCATGTACTGGTACAAGAGCCTAGAGAAGTCTTAATGTCTGTTATGCTAACTAATGCTACTATACTAATTACTGTACTGTACTGCCCCCATTAGCCCACCAAGGCAGCCTGGTTCTGATACATCTCCACAATCTGATCACTGCTGGTGGCGTCATGAATGCCCTTGTCGTCTCTAACCCGAATGAACCGAGGAAACCGCAGAGAAATACCCCGGTCCATCTGATCAATGCCAGCCTTGTAAACTGGAGACAGCGACAGGTCAGCCGCCAGAATCTCAATCACAGTGGAAGGATCGAACCACACATCGGGCAGGTTGGCCGGCGTGGAATCGTACGAAACGTCACTGTGCGGCTTTTCAATCACCGTGGGCTTCAGCTTATCGTACATCTTCTGCAACATGTCTTCCGAAAAGCCCGTGGCGGTTTTGCACACCGTTTCAAACTCCTCCGAGTCCTGGTTGTAGACGCCCAGCAGAAACGCTCCGTACCATTGAGACCGTTTACCCTTGCCGTAGTATCCTCCAAGAATGACGAGATCCAAAGAGTCGCCGATTCCATCAATGTAGTCCTTCTTGACCTTGAGCCAGTTTCGCGACCGCTTGGAAGGCTCGTATCCGGACTCCTTGCCCTCCAACAGCTTCACCATGAGGCCCTCGCACGAGTCCTTGATACTCTGGTCCAGGAACGTCTGGATCTCTTCTACGTTGGACGTGTCCATGGATTTGGCAAACAGAAACTCGCCAGGCACCTCTGTGAACGCCTCCTTGAGCTTCTGACGTCGTTCAGTCAGGGGTAGAGTCAGCAGAGACTCGCCATTGAGGTACAGAATGTCAAAAGCGAAAATGCAGACTCGAACGGTGATTTCGTCCTCGTTGACGTTTTTCCGCTTTCGCGTAGAAAGCACCTGGAACGGCAAGATCTTGTTTTGCTTTCTGTCCCACGCCACCGCCTCACAGTCCAGAATGAACGACTTGGCCTCTCCTGCAAACTTGGGGATGATAGACACCAAGTCAGGGTACCGAACGGTCATGTCTTCCGAGTTTCGAGAGTACACAAACATTTCTCCAGACTCGGTCTTGTGGATCTGTGCTCGTTCTCCGTCGTACTTGTACTCGCAGGTGAACTCTGTATCTTGGAATCGGTCCAGAACCTCCGAGATGGATTTGGTGGGTTTGGCCAACATTGGTTTGAGAGGAACACCGGTAGAAATCTTGCACGTTTCCGACAACCGCATGATTCCGTTTTCCAGAATCGCGTCGATGATGAGCGCATAATTGGGAAGCTGGCAGAACACGTCTCGGATCATTTCTTCGCCGGCAGTGATGTTTTCAGGGTTGACCTTTTTGCCCTTGTTTTCGGCTTCGAAAGTGACAAAGGCCTGAGACAAAGACACCAGCACGGATTTCTCGGCCAGACCGATCCGCAGCTTGCCCTCCAGACTTCGAATGATGAACTTGGCCTCGTTTCCTTGACAAGCTCCCATCATTCGTTTGATCATGTTGATTTTGGCGTTTTGCGAGTCTTTACCGGTAGTCTGGGCAATATCTCGAAAGGTATCAAACACATTGGCAGCCTTGAGCGGTTCGGGCTTGAACATGGCTCGTTGGTTGCTTTTGGACGACTGGGCAACCTTACCTAGATCTCCTAGCTTCTGGTACTCTTGCTTGACATAGGCCGGGGTTCGTCCTGTACTTTCCGCGATAGATTTCATCAGCAGCGATTCTCCAAGTCCCAATTCGAGCCCCTCGTAGTCAGGTCCCAGTCGGTTGATGCAAAGATAGACGACCGTGGCCATCATTTGAGGATGACTTTTGAGGACTGACAAAAACAGAGCTGCGCAATGGGCGGTTATTTCCAGGCGTTTGGTCGTTTTTTCAATCTTCTCAAACGTGTCCACGATGGATCGGTACAGCAATGGGCCGTGGCTGTGTTCCGATCCGTCTTCGGCGAGTTTTTTGGCCGTTTCAGCGCAGACCGAAGAGGTGCTGGGGAGGGTGATAGCTGGTGATGATTGCTTTGGCGATTTGGGGGATTTAGGCGATTTAGGCGATTTAGGCGACTTGAGAACTTCCTTTTTGGGCGATGAAACCTTTGGCGATTTAGGCGATTTGCTCTTTACTGGCTCAGGAGTGGAACTTCTCTCAGTCTTCACTCTAGCCACCTTCTCAATAGGAGTTTCATCCTTCACCTCGTCAGAGGCCTTTCTCTTGGTGCCGAAAAAGCTGCGTTAGTCACGTGATCCGATCCACAACCCATCCATACTCACTTCAACGTCTGTTGCTTGGCCATGTTGAATACTACTCGACGCGTTGTCGGGGTGCGAAAAGAGAGAAACATGACGCGACGCGGTTTAATGGATATTAGCTGCATGACGTTTTTGGGTGGTGGTTGTAGCAGTAGGAGTAGGGTTAGGGGTTGTGGGGGGTGGCGATTTGTTTGGGGGCAAGTATAGGGGGGGGG